>VOPJ01014084.1:0-48879 GCA_014673585.1 Semibalanus balanoides
TTATTTTTCACTAATATGTTGTAATATGTAAAAAGACAGAAAATTGATCAAGTTTTGTTTAATAGCAAAATGGGTAAGTTCTTGAAAAAGGCTCTTTTTTAGGTATAATTTTACACTCTTTTCCGTGATTTTCAGTCTGAATTTTTCAACTCTGCACCCTGGCTTTAAAGCAATCCTAGGACACTGCAGTCCCACTTATAACTGGTGATTAGTTTCTCGGATCGTGTATTATACTGCGTTAAGCTGAATCACAGGCTTACACAAAATATAGGAGATCACTATTATATATCAGTTCTAAAAGATGTTTACCGGGTCCAATCAGCATACTGCTTTGGCTGAATATCAGGCTTTTCCAAAATGTATGAAAGCTTAAGTATATTTTTGAGTAAATTTAAACAAAGTTTTTCACCCAAGTGTTATTAAATTAGCAACATCATACAGATTTCGAACACAAGCTGTCATCTTGCAGTATGGTGAATACAAACTGTGAGCACTACGCAGAGTGGCCAGCAACTGCTGCTTGGTCAGGTGTAAATCTCTATAGCCGACCCTGGAGTGAAATACGGCGCGTTCTGCTGCTTGGTCAGATGTAAATCTCTATAGCCGACTCTGGAGTGAAATACAGGCGCGTTCTGCTGCTTGGTCAGGTGTAAATTTCTATAGCCGACTCTGGAGTGAAATACAGGCGCGTTCTGCTGCTTGGTCAGGTGTAAATCTCTATAGCCGACTCCTGGAGTGAAATACAGGCGCGTTCCGTATGGTGAACCCTGCGTCATAAGTGTTCTCGTCGCGTCAGATGTGTATTACGTTACGATACTGACGCTATTGTTGGGTTCTGATTGTCGCCCTTTGTCTCTATAATATAATTGTCTGCTGTCACCTTTCTTTACGCTGATGTAGAAAGCCTTGTGGTCCTACAACAAATAAAACTGATTTTGAACTACTTTGTCTGGTGCAGCCTCTCTGGCCTTGACTCGGTGTCACGCCCTTGTCCTTTTGTCAGTGGTCTAACTTTGGCCCTGTGTCTTCACTCTCGCTTCTGTGGACGTCAGCTTTGCTATGACCTGACCTCTGTGATCTGACCTCTGTGACCTGACCCCTGTGACCTGACCCCTGTGACCTGACCCCTGTGACCTGACCTCTGTGACCTGACCCCTGTGACCTGACCCCGTGACCTGACCCCGTGACCTGACCCCGTGACCTGTGACCTTTGCCAGGTGTTTGACAACACCCCGGCCGGTCGGGATGGTACGCTCCAGTCTGGAGACCGAGATCCGTGAGTGGACCGCACGTGCTCTGTCACGAAGGCCGATACAAGGTCGAGTGCCAAAACTACATCCAGATCTGGCAAGACGTAAAGGCGGGCAGTAGGCAAGGAAGAGGAGACAGCAGACAGGGAAAAGGAAGAGAAAGGGAGAAGAGCGGGCAAGCGAGGTAGCGGGCAGGGATAGAGATAAGAGGGCTCCAGAACAGGGACAGGAGATGGCGTGCCCTTGCTAGAAGAGGGGTAGACGTAGGGGGCACTGCGAGCGAAGGAGGAACTGAGGAGAGACTGCGGAAATGTTCACAGTCTGGCTCAGTAGTGAATTAGCATGGTTTTTATTCGTATATCCTACTCGCCCGATTTCAGTAGATCTGATAAAGAATGAGGAAAGAATATCGGAAAAACACAAACACGATGAAGAAAAAAAACGCTGAAGACAGTGTCGTGCATGAGCGTTTTGGACTCACAAAACGTGTGACTAAATATTGCGATCAAACATCGGTACCATTGCCATCGTGCTCCGTAATCCGTTGCCTGTTTCTCACAGAGCGATCAACATCGGACCATTGCCACATGCTCCGTAATGCCGTTCCTGTCTCTACAGAGCGATCAACATCGGACCATTGCCACTGCTCCGTAATCCGTTCCTGTTTCTACAGAGCGATGTTGTCGGGCGTGGGCTTGTTTTCTACTCATAGGTGGAGTAACTAACTGATCCTAAACGTCACCCAAAATTTTAACCGTAATACACTCTGGATGACTTGTATTTATCTCCATATAATATTATTACCAAGATTTTCTGCTTAGCTCCAGCATAAAACATGTTCATGTATATTCAATATCAACACATATTTGCTTAGAACACATAAACCCACTTCCCATCAACAACTTGTTGCGGCAAAACTCTGTAACCATGTGTACCCAAACACGCTAGTGGCTCGAAAATCCAGTACCCGCCCCGTCGTGTAGCCTTCCTGAACACTAATCCGGCGTGTGATCCATTTTTCTCCCAGATGTGAGCCGCTGTTTCCTTATCAGTTGAGTAGGGCCTGCACACGCGTGTCGGTTGCCACGGAGTTCCGTGAGCTGTTGGCCGCAGACCCCGGTCTGGCTAACCGCAGTGCACCAGACACACATAACCCCAGCAGTCAATATGGCCCGGGCCGCGCCACGTATCGCCACTGGCTCCTCTGGGCGGAGATATGGCCGCAGCCCGGGCCGGCAGGACGGAGTCAGTCGGGTGGGTATTGGGGTACTGGGGTATTCGGGAGGGTAGAGTATGCTGGGTCGCGGCGCACCGTGGGAGATATTGGGTGGTGGGGGAGGTGGTGCAGCTAACACCAGTCATATTGGGTGGTGGGGGAGGGGTGCAGCTAACACCAGTCATATTGGGTGGTGGGGGAGGGGTGCAGCTAACACCAGTCATATTGGGTGGTGGGGGAGGTGGTGCAGCTGCTATGTCACAGCTGTGCAAAATGTATCAGTTAGTAGTCGTCACGCCCAGAAATTGTAATAAACTGAATCGCATGCCTTATCAACTTGGTCTCTCAGCGACAGCGGTATGATTTTACATAAATCATAGATGGGTCGAGCACACCGGAAAAGCATAAAAAGCTGCTAAGGTTATGTCTTAGAGATATTGCGATGGTCGTCGCTCTTAGCAATTAAGCTCGTGACTGAGGCAGAACTCTCTGTACCCACGGACGGCGTGTAACCATGCATTTCGACGTCGTAAAGGGAATGCTTCACATTAACATTAGATTTGAGTTGAGATAGCCATTTTGCTGGATTTGCATTGAAATTGAGTAGTGTAGAAGTTAAAACACCCGCAGAGGTACATTTGAAAGTAAATTTTAGTTTGGTTTTGACATCTGCAAAAAATATGGCCCTAGTGTATTAGTATCGCCGCTTAAAGCCGATGTCGTCATCTCTCTTTATCAAATGTGATTGAATTGACTTGTTTTAAGGTGATCCTGTAGAAATTACGTTTTCTTTCTCGACCGACTGGTTACGGCTGGAAGGTGATCACCGTTTGACGTCATTGGTGTCTTATGACAAAGTTTAGTTGAACCAATGTCCACCAGAATTGTTTCGAATCTCCATCAGCAGCGATATATAATAAAGGTTAGGTAAGGTCGTTAGGAATTGCATTCCATAGGTTCAGACGAGATTTGCGGACGAATAATTGGGACGAATATTTTGCCATTACCAGTGACGTCAAATTAGCTGCACCACCCGGCCCTAATAACACTACCTAACACGGTGCACCGGTCGAAGGGCGATAGGTACCTTAGTCAAAGATTACTGATGGTTCTGTATGCTCCGCTTTGCAGCTGTCTATAAAATATAATACAATTTTCAAACGATGCCAAAAAATCAACGTGTGGTTTATGGAGCTATCAATGAAAGGACACCGTTATATTTGCAAAACGTTTCGAAACGCCATGATAAACAAAGATTTGTTTGTATTTGATGCGCAAGAATTGTATGAAAAAATTTGTGCATATGATTTGCAGGTGAAGGTTTTCTCTACTTACCGAAATTCCTTGATGTGACGTCATCAATTCAAATATTTAAAACTTGCTTTTATGAAATTAAGCCACCGTATGCGAGTAACAAATGTCATAGTCGTGTCGGAAGCACTTATTTTATATTTTGCACCACAAGCGGCGTACATTGGACAACTTTCAGAAATGTGAAACCTTCCCTTAAAAAGTTAAAAACAATCATCACCGCCATCTACCTCTATCATGTAGTGCCGTTGGGTATAAGTATCTTGGTAAATAGGTATCTTGGTAAAAAAGGTAATAGTCGTTAAATATTAGCCCACATTGTCAACCAGTCTATGTGATGATATAGCCCGCATTTTTATCGTGGGTTGTAATTTGATTTGATTTTTAGTTTAGATAATGTAGCTATTGTACAAAAAGCTAGTGTAAGAGCATCAGTGATACTGAATGCTTTTATCTCACATTTTTGTCGGTTATTATGACGTCAGATCCCCATCTTCATCCCCATTATGACATCACACCTTCCCGTCCGACAGAGTGACGTCACCTCTCTCCGTCTCCCACTATGACATCACACCTCTGTGTCCGCAGAGTGACGTCACTCCTCTCCGTCTCCCACTATGACATCGCACCTCTCTGTGTCCGGCAGAGTGACGTCACTCCTCTCCGTCTCCCACTATGACGTCACGCCTCTCTGTGTCCGGCAGAGCGACGTCACTCCTCTCCGTCTCCCACTATGACGTCACGCCTCTCTGTGTCCGGCAGAGCGACGTCACCATCAGCTACAACAAGTTGCACGCCGACCCGCGCCAGGGGAAGACGCTGGACATTGTGCTGAAGAGCGTCAAACACCGCCTCGTGGAGAAGCATGAGCGGCGGCACAGCGGACGAGCTCGGTCTTCTCGCGCGGCCATTCTCTGTAATGACTCTCTTGGTGAGTGGCGGGCTCAGACTGAGGGGTATTCCTGTTTTGATGAGCGGCCTGTCGGACGCGCTCGGTCTCTCGCGGGCCATTCTCTGTATGACTCTCTCGGTGAGTGGCTGGCTTCAGACTGGGGTATTTCCTGCTTTGATTGAGCGGCCTGTCGGACGCGCTTCGGTCTTCTCGGGGCCATTCTCTGAATGACTCTCTGCGTGAGTGCGCGGCTTCCAGATCTGGGGGGTATTCCTGTTTGATGAGCGGGCCTGTGGGTGCTCGCTTGTTGTCCAGAAGTTTTGGCTGAACTGCTAGGTTTTTGTATAAACTAGGACAATAATCGCCTCTTGGTTATGAGTACGAAAAAATTAAACAAGGGAGTTGATGCGCCCTAAAACCCCAATCACACAAAAAGACAATAATCGCTTAGCAGCCTTACAGTCTGCAGCCTCCCCCCCCCCCCCCCGCCAAGTTACATCGAATCGCGACAAGAGCCAGGGAACCCCATACACTTAAACATGTGATTCAGCTTCTTCCCATTCCTCAGCCAACAACGCCCTTTTGATGTTACGTCATCGTTCCTTGTGTGGAAGTGTGACGCCTTGACTGTAAGCCTTGTATTGGAGGGTATCCAAATGTAATCAAACAGCGAGACAGCATCCCCTGCTGGCGTCTCCCACCACCGCCCGCACCAATTTCACAAAGACACTCCCGGTGCGCGGAAAACCGGCTCCTCCAACGCGCGTCCCCTAGACTACAACTACCTGTGGTTGCCGCTAGATGGCAGAGGTCGTTATACACGCGCTGGGCCCACCTCCGCAGGTGAAGCGGCTGGAGGAGCTGGAGCGAACGGAGAACATGTACCACGGCGTGGTGGAACACCTCAAGAAGGTGCTGAAGGCCTTCTTCGAGCTCTGCCGCGTGCACAAGGGTACGGCTCTGAGAGCGTTACAAGTGGTTTCTGTCTGGTACTGACTAGTGGTGTCAATCGGTTACCAAAATGTTGGTTACCGAAAAAATGTGTGACCGATTTGGTAATCGGTCGGTCAGGCTTATAATTTTGTGGACACTTTTCGGTCAGCCTAATCTTAAACAATTCGCCTTTTTGTCAAATTTTTACGCATTCTTATTTCTATCCAGCAAATTGATGCACAATTTGCTCGAAATTAAAATAATTAATGTAAATGGCTTGGGTCTTGCTTGCGGCGTCCACTATTTTGCTTTGCAAATGTATTTAGTCCTTTTTCACAATTATAATATTTTTGAAGCTGTATATGTGCGTTTTATGAATTATGATGTTAACAAAGCTATGTTTGTCAGTGTGTATAAATAAGTATACCATTTGAAAATCGGTCAAATCTTGGACATTCTTGCCCTCAACCAAAATTGGTCAATATTTGGTCAACCAAAATGCCTCCTGTTCGGTATTGAATTGGTTTTGGTCAGGACATTTTGGGAAAATGACATCACTAGTACTGACTGGTATGACTAGCGTTATGACTGGTATGACTAGATATCTGACTGGTATATGTGTCCCGCACGTTTGTTGGCTTGCTTTTGTGAGAGATGAATAATAATATAAATTATGTTTTGTTATACTCATGGTTTACTACGTATCCCTTCCTCACATTTGTCTTATATTGTATCGTATACATACGGCCTCGTGTGCCTGCAGCCATTTTTCGGAGTCTCTGTTTGTTTGTTTGTTTGTTTGTTTTGTTTGTTTGTTGTTTGTTTGTTTGTTTGTTTTTGTTTGTTGTGCTGATTCACTTGGCTTGTATGTTCAAAATGTTTTTGGTAACAATTGCTTGCTCGTGCTTACCATTTTCTTCTTCTTGTATAATCGTGGTTTTTACAACATTCTGTGTCACGTTGTCGTTATCTGTGATTGGTTGTCGGCAACGTAATCCCTCCTCTGATTGGCTCTGTGTGACGTCACCTCTCTTATCGGCTGTTGATCACAACTCATATCACCCCTGCTCTGATTGGCTCTCGCTGACCTCCCCTCTCTCCTCTGATTGGCAGTCTGTTCGGTGACACGTTCTCTGTAATTATCATTTGCTGACCTCTCCTCTCCCCTGATTGGCAGCGTTCGGTGACACGTTCTCTGTGATTGGTGCGAGGGAGCCACAGCCGGGGGCGAGTGAAGTGTTCACCAGCTTCGGTGACGCTCACCGTACGATGGAGAAGAACGGGGTGCGGCTTCTGCGGACCCTCAAACCGGTCAGTGGTCAGACGGGACGGGACGAGGCTGAGGCTGTGGCTGTAACTGGCTGAGGCTGTGGCTGTGGCTGTGGCTGTGGCTGTGACTGACTGTGACTGTGGCTGTGACTGTGACTGTGACTGTGGCTGTGGCTGTGGCTGTGGCTGTGACTGTGGCTGAGACTGAGGTTGTGACTGTGGCTGTGGCTGTGGCTGTGGCTGTGGCTGTGGCTGTGGCTATGGCTATGGCATATGGCTAGGCTGAGGCTGAGGTCTAGGCTGAGGATGAGGATGAGGAATGTGGCTGTGGCTGTGGCTGTTGGCTGTGACTGTGGCTGTGCTGTGGCTTGTGGCTGTGGCTGATGGCTGTGGACTGTGACTGTGTGCTGTGGCTATGCTATGGCTGAGGCTGAGGCTGAGGCTGAGGATGAGGATGAGGATGTGGCTGTAGCTGTGGCTGTGGCTGTGGCTGTGGCTGTGGCTGTGACTGTGACTGTGGCTGTGGCTGTGGCTGTGGCTGTGGCTGTGACTGTGGCTGTGGCTGTGGCTGAGGCTGTGGCTGTGACTGTGGCTGTGGCTGTGGCTGTGGCTGTGGCTGTGGCTGAGGCTGTGGCTGTGGCTGAGGCTGAGGCTGTGGCTGTGGCTGTTACAGGTGTAGGTGTGTGGGTGGGTGTGCGTGTAAGTGAGCGCGATGAGTATGTAAGCTATTGTGTGCGTGTGTCATCCACTGCCCTGCGGCCTCCCCGTAGTATAATGGTCGCAGTGACTGTGTGTGAGAACTGAGAAGAGGTGTCTCCTCCCACGTGCCGCTTCTCAGGTAGCTTTGTTAGTGCAATATTTGTTCGTTTCTTGTGTTCTCAAAAGTAGCATCGATTTTCACCACGAAGTGCAGGTGGTGCCGCTCGTCTGGCCATATCACTGTTCAACAGGACCTGTCATTTCCAGGCCGCTGTCGTCACAGTGCGTGTTTTCTGCCTAGCTCAGCTTAGCTCTTAGCTCAGCCTTCCTGTGAGACGTGTCTGTGCCTCCGTGTTCGTGATCTCTGTGGTGTTAACGAAACGCGTCTCTGCCAGATCCTATCCGATCTCGGCACCTACCTGCACAAGGCCATCCCAGACACCAAGCTGACCATCAAGAAGTACCTCGACGTCAAGTTCGAGTACCTCAGTTACTGTCTCAAAGTCAAGGTGGGTTCGAAGTCTTGTGTGCTGTTGATGTTGGTATGTCATGTCTTCTGTAACGTTTTGTCAGCTTAAGATCAGTCCTGTATTGGATCGGCAGATGATAATGCATGATCCGTGATGCTAACACCGGAGGTGTTGATGCTGGCTCAGGCATGTGCTAGTTAATTAAAATCTAAGCTCTCCTCAAAGCTCTCGGTCTGTCTTACCCGTGAGGAGAGGCTCATATGGTCAGTATACTGGCATATGGTGCGGCAATGCTTGTCTCACTGAGATACCAATGTCACCCAGCCGGCTCCGAGAGCAGTCGATCTCGTAAATCTCGGGTATGATAAGTGCCATGTCGACCTGTGACTATGTACACACGATGGATTGTTACCCTGCCGTAGTTGCCGTTGACCTGTGACCTGGGTCGGCGTTGCAGGAGATGTATGTTACGGTGACGTAGTTTGGTTGTATGAGACAGACTCGTGCCGTTGACCTGTGACCAGCTGGGTCGTCGTTGCAGGAGATGTATGTTACGGTGTCGTAGTTTTGTTGTATGAGACAGACCCGCGCCGTTGACCTGTGACCTGGGTCGGCGTTGCAGGAGATGGATGACGAGGAGTACAGCTACGCGGCGCTCCAGGAGCCGCTGTATCGTCTGGAGACGGGAAACTACGAGTACAGACTGATATTACGCTGTCGACAGCAGGGACGCGCCAGGTCAGTCGGTAAACGGGACGTAGGGTTTTTTGCTCAGTGCGGATAGGTTTACGCTCTTGCCTACAATTAACATATGTTAAGTAGTATCTGCATTATTGATTTATGTCTAGGTCAAGTTGAAACCGGTTAAATTGTAGTTTTGATGACTTAAATAGTACTAATACATAGCCCAGTGATCGTCTCAATTGTGCGAATGTTTAATTTTGTACTGATGGTCGGCATGTCACCTTTGTTGTCGTTCCGCCCTAAAACCCCAATCATCATCATCATTTTGTACTGCGTTCGGTGGTCAAAAAACTGGTTGTTAAGACTGGAAGTAAGACTTGTTAAGACTGGAAGTCAAAAGACTGGAAGTTGTTACTGGTAGTGTCTGACCGACGCTAGCGCGAGCCGACTGAACGCCAACATGAACAGAAAGAAGCAGGCTGGCGTTCTGGCATCCTTTTCCTCCTTCCTTCTTGTGTTACTTTCTCTCTAATCGGTTTCATTCGCTATTCAGGTAAATAGATGAAAAGTCACGTTTATTGTCTGTTTGTTCTTGTAATCAGTAGATCAGTTTTGACGTAAGGTTTATCAACGTCCTACGAATCACCAGATTCTTTCGTAACTAGAATCATACGACCCCGCCTTTTTAGTGTATCCTAGTTGCGGCATTGACTTTGAATGCTAGTTATTCTGTTTGTATCACAAATATTCCACTAAAGGTGGCAGCACACTGGGCACTAGGCGTCCGACATCACTGCAATACTCGGCCTCGGGAAATCGCGGAGACACCGCGGAATATTGTCCTTGTTCCGGTGGATTCGGCGCTGTCTGCTCGCGAGATACCGCCCCGCCGAATTCCGCCTGTCGCAACCTAGTACTACAGCCTGTTCTTGCTCGCAACGCTCGATGGTCATTTTTCGACGAGAAGTTTAGAACCAAGACATTTGTAGGTACGCCATAAATTTCGCAGCAGCAAAAACATGCTGGGTAAAAAAATTACCTCCAACTTGCGTAGATTCGCCACTGCAGTTAACCTGACAAATGTTTCCTGTCGGCGGTTCTGCGGCGTACAGTCGCGTAAAAAGCTCGCGCGGACCAGCTTTTTTCTGCTATTCCGCCAGCGGACACTTGGCATGTTAAGCTTGCGTTTTTCATCGTTTTGGCTGCCGCGGACGCGAAAATCACCGAAAATTAGCGGAAAGTCGTAGCGATGCCACAGGGTCCGCGCGCTGGATGGTCCAGTCTGCTGCCGCCTTAATGCTTTTATCTTCATAGGATCTCTTACTTCAACGTTCTTCAGTATTAACACTCTGTGCGGTGGTTCATTAATTCATTCATTATATTCGACATAATTATATTTATTCATTTGACAGTACTTTTATCCAACGTGGCGTTAGCTACCAGAAAACGATAAATGTATATGCCTTCGTTTTGTCGGTTACGCGCCTCCGCCAGTTCTGCTTTCTCTGAATGGACTTAGACTGTTGACTAGATGGATAACCGGATTCTGCTCTCGAGCTAAGCAGAGTGTGCTGGACAGGCCCCGACTCCACCATCCGGTCTAGCAATTTTAGGTAAACGGAGATTTTGGAAGCGACAATTTTGCGTGCCAAAACATACTTAGACGCGATCTGCCCCGCCCTCTGGCGTCACCTGACCTTAAATGCAACTGCTGCCACCGGCCGCAGGCCATCTCAGTCAGGGGCACAGAGCAAGCGCCTAAACTCGAACCCGGCCTGCCACACCCGGTGAGGTCTGAAGCCCAGCGCTCTCCCGACTGTGAGCTACTGCAGAGGAGTACTAGCGCTCGGTGTCTGAACCTCTAGTACCTTTCTCCGCCGCCGTGTGTCGCCAGGTTCGCACGGCTGCGCTCAGACGTCCTGGTCAAGTTGGAGCTGCTGGATCAGAAGCACGTGCAAGACATCGTGTTCCAGCTTCAGGTGAGCTGAACTCGCGCTGACAAATATTACTGTCCAATTGCATAGATGAAGTTTCCTGTTCGATTGGTGGAATCTCGGTCTCATCAACTTTGTATTTGCCTCACCAATTACTTTGTATTTGTCACTATTTACCCCCACCAACTTTGGAATTACCCCTAACAATTTTGTGTTTCTCCACCCGTTTTCGTCGGATTATAACTTTTACATAAGACATAACTGTTACACTAAACTTCTAAATTGTAAACTTACCATTGCGATATTTTTTCCCCTCCAACTTCTTTGCTACAGTCATGATGTGAAACATGTCGCATGGTGTTCTGTTGTGTAATCCCCGCCTTGATTCCCTTCTCTGCCACGAGCTGTATCTGATTTGGTGCGTTTTCTGTCTGTGCCACAGCGCCTGATCACCGGCCTGGCACGGTACCACCAGCAGTGCTTTGACTTGATGAAGGAGCACCAGTACTTCCCCATAGAGGTGGACCTGTCCCGATCAGCCTTCCAGTATGGAGAGTACACATTCCAGGTAAGTACCAGTACTTCCCCCCCCCCATAGAGGTGGACGGGTCCCGCGTTGCCTTCCAGTATAGAGAGTAAACATTCCAGTTAAGTACCAGTACTTCCTTATATAGGTGGGCGGGTCCCGCGTAGCCTTCCTGTACGGAGAATACACGTTCCAAGTAATTACATATAGGCGGATCCAGTGAGGCCATAGGGGCTATCCCCCTAAACCGCCTTAAATTGACGCAGAATTAACACATTTCCTGATATAGAAGAAAATATAAGGAACTTGTACTAATAATACAAAACGGCTATCAATGCAAAAGGAGGCGAAATCCGATGCGTTTTCAGAATTGTGTGATACGTCTGAAGTTCTGGGGATTAAGATTCCCCCCTCGCCAATGCTATTGATACGCCTTTGCAAGTACCGGTATTTCCCAACATATTTGAATCTATCCTGCTTGCTTTAAGTTTGAAGTACCATGTTAAAGGAAGAGTGCCCTATCTGACATCGTTTCATTTTACGCTGTATTGTATCACTTAAATGTATGAAACAACCCATGTCCCGTCATATCTCAGATCACATTGTTGCTTGATTAATTTTCAAGAGACCCAAATAAACTGCTGTAGCATTAATGTTGTATTTAGTTGTCGGGCAGACCCCCGATGCGTTACCTACCTATTATTCACTAGACGATTAATAATGTTCGGGAATATCTGTATACCAATTTGCTAGCGATTAGCTGAGAGTTAGAGACTCTAATAGCTATACATATTTTTGGTCAGATTACAGTCTGCCGTAATTTAGAATATCGACGTCGATTTTGCTTTTGACGGTTTTTTACTTTGTACTCAATTGTTGATTTTCTGTTGCTGCCTTTTGCACAATATTTTTCTCCTTTTATTACATCACGTTGTGGAAAATCTCTTATCGATTATAGAATAAACAACATATAATTGCAATTTTCAACTTTAAATGATATTGCATTCAACTAAATAGACGTGGGAATGTCTTCCTATCCAAATCTACCCATAAAGCTTACTTCACCGTTCAATAAGTTATTTGACATTAACAGAAACTAATAACCCACTCCTTTTACTAAAACACGATGCAGTTCTCAGTAATACACACAGGTTACACCAATACTCTCCTCCCATAGACTGAATTTGACCTGCCTCTTCCTTCTAGTTTGGATATTTATTTGCATTCAGTGGGTACCAGTCGCTTCAGTGGGTACCACGCTGTGACCCTTTCTGTTCAAATTATCCTGTCTAAAAGTGTGAACGACTGTTTTCCAGGCAAACACTCATGACTCATATCATTTACTTCCTCATCGACCTATCATTTTCACCCGCGATCGACTACCTACTGCCCAACAACTATGTTGTCTTGTTTTGAATTGTTCGTTTCTAGACCCCCCCCCCCTCCTACACTCAGACGGGTGTGATGAAGAGGTGCGTGGAGGAAGGTCAGAGACCCTGCTAGATTGGCGCCGGCAGACCTCAAGACGAGCCTGCTGGCCAGCTGACGCGCCGGGGGCAATCAAACAGGACTGCTCGCCGCTCTGGCTGTCCTCATTGGAACTAATTTCTTGCGCTCGCTATGATGTTTCTCTCTTGCTGATTTCCTTTCCATATTATTTTGTGATATGTCACTAAACAAGTTGGTTTGTTGGCGCTGGAGAATTTTAATTTCAATTTATGATTAGGTTCAGAACTATGATGCTCTGTTGCTTGTCGCTGGAACTGTTGTGATGTACTGTCAATGTTCGTTATCTGTCATACCAAATGTTGTGTTCACCTGTTATTTACATGTTTTAAAGATTTTATTATGGTTGATTCTAATGTCAATGCTTTAGATCTGTTGATCTTTAATTGCATTCATTTTATTTTAATAGCTTATTGATTTGTATTGTAATATGTATTATAATTCTAAGATTTTGTATTGATATATAGCAATGGCCGCTAACAATAATATTGATTGTGGCAGCAACAGCGACTTCATATTTCGTATGTTAATATTGTAGGTTTGCCTCATGTTTATGTATGTTTGTGCTTAGTTATTTAATGTGTCAGTTTCTGTCTGTTCATGCTATGTACACCGTCTAGTCACGCATCATTTCGTCTAGTCGTTCCGTGTTCAGGTATATGATTTGTCTGTGTTCAATATACCAACATTCCGTGAAATTTCAGTGTTTTGTTTCCTTCGAACCTCTGCTCCTGTAGCTCAGTCGGGAGAGCGCTGGGCTTATGACCTCACCGAGTATGGCAGGCCGGGTTCGAGTCGCTTCGGCGCTCGCTTTTAGTCCCTGACTGGGATGGCCTGCGGCCGGTGGCAGCGGTCGCACTCAAGGTCAGGTGACGTCAGAGGGTGGGCCGGGCCCAAGAATGTCTGACACGTAAGACTCTTTCTCTTCCAAATTTTGCTGGACACCGGTTTGCGCGATCGGATAGTCTGCTTAGCACGGAACCTGACCCACGGAGATTCCGCCATCCAAAACACTCTAAATGAATAATACAAAATATTCGGGAGTCAGGACTCTGTTTGGTATAGGAGAGTCGCTACCGCGGACTGTCTCAGAACAAACCGTTACCCTATCGGCGAAGTTAGAGACGGGACGGCATGTATCGAAACGGCGTCAACTTAACCCGCGCCGGGCCGGGGTGTGTGTTTAGACACCCCCCCCCCCAAGGTTTTTCCTGGATATCGGGAAAACGGCGGCGCGTAGCGCCGCCAAATTTTCAGTACCTGTTCGATCACTTTTTTAAAGCTTCAGAAAAATTTTTACAATATCATTTCATCAGGTCACCAGCTAGTCAAGTGACCCCACCTCCGAAAAAGTTGCGGTCACCAAAGCCACAGTATCTTTAGCGGATGTTCGTACTACAGGGTTTCTAGACATGGACCTATCTAAAGTTTATCCGGATGCTTATATCGGTGACCTAAGGTCAGGTCATTTCCTGACCTCCCCATTATCAAGTGAATGGGAAAAAAATAATGCTCTATTCTGAAAGTGCATGGATCAGGCATTATTTCAAATCATGTTTTTAGTCTCCATTCTGAATGACCTAAGTTCTTGCTATCTTAAGAGATCTCTACAAGTCATCTGAGTTATCAAGCAATGAATTGTTAGAACTTCTATAGATGAATGAAGATAAAAGACGAGCGGATGACACCACGTATTATTTATCTTCTGCCCGCATCGCCCATTGCACGATGACCTATCTGTGTTCACCAAAGACCTACCTGAAGTCAATTTGAAGTTGACCTTACGATTTATCAGTATATGTTCCAAATGTCTTGACGAGAGAAACAACGATAGATGGTAAAATATGTAATGTTCATTGTTTAGATTAAGCTATTCAAGAAAACATTTTTACCAAAACTGCATTTTACATTTATACCTCTGGAGCCTCAACTATTGATCTGATCAAACAAATCAGACCTGGTGCATTGCAAATTTAAATACTAATCTAAGCTTCTTAACTTGTTTACTCCTATGCATATCATAGTTTCCGAATATGAGATATCTGCTAGTCCTAATTCTGGAATTTGACCTTTGATACTCTGCGTGATCTAATATTGACCTGATAAAAAAATCAACGAACTAGGTTTTCTAACATCACCTTTGACGACCTCTGAACGCTATTTTTTGTTATTCCTAGATCCCATAGTGAGCCATGAAAGGTGTCAAACACACCCCCCCGGCCGAGGAATGGCGCCGGCACGCCCGCTCGGTTAAACCCATGCCTTGCGGGCACAGAATTACGTTAACTTGCGGGGCAGATTCTGCCCTCCCCCAGAATCTCGAGAACCGCTTGCTCGAACTCGATGATGAACACCGTTCGATTGTCGTGACAAAAATCTTTTACCCGATTGTTTTTTTTTATTTTCAAAATGTCCCTAGGTAACATAAGTTTTATTAAGTCTTGCCAGTGATACGCCGTTTTATGAAATAAAGGTTTTGAGCATACATGACTTTGTTTTCAAATATTAGAGGGACAATTACAAAATGAAAATCATAGCGTATCAGATGAAAAATGGGGGAAAAAAAAAAAAAAAAAAAAAATTGATAAAAATATGTGCTGTGTCGCGAGGTTTGACATAGGAACGTCACAGTGGCCTGTGTGATTTTGTTAAATCTAAATAGTTTGATAGCTGATTCAGCTGTAACACGTGGGGCACCATGACGAACCCTTTGTCATCTATATTATTTAAATTTGGGCCTAATTTGAATTGAGGATATGCCTCCCTTTATTACCTGTACTGCGCCTCTCCCAAAATAATGGATAATCCACATGTATCTTATGATTATATAGCATTGCATATTTATGCGTTTTTTCCACCGCAAACTACGAAAAAATATGCGTCACACAACCGTTCATTAACGACCCTCCCAAAAACAACCCTGGAGCGCTCGCAGGCGATGTTTTCAATAATTTGACAAACGTGTCATTATATTTAGGGAAAATGTAGAAAGTTTCAAAGCACGATATACTAACGATCAAAGAAGTGGTACGAAAAAGCTACGGGCTAGAAATTCTCCCCGCAAGAATAGGGTTAACCCGCGCCCCACTTGCTCTGCATTCCCATGACGACTGGGATACATTCCACAGGTGCCACAAGCACAGCCGCGAGCAGTACAGTCATCAAGCTCGCTGATGTATTTAAATCAAGCTCGTCCCGCCTATCCAGTATTATCCACACGAACAAGCGCCAAAGATCGAACCGCACTATTGTGAGGATACGTTTGCCAACGCGTGTATTGTCTGTTAATTTGTGTCGCGGCGATAAGCGTTAGATCCAAGAACGGGTGGTTTCGTGGCGGGGGGGACAAATACTTACCAGTCTCACAATTCTGAAAACCTATTGGATTTCCGATTTCGTTCGCTTATGAAAAAAAACATGATTTTACCTAAAACTGCGTTTTGAAAATTTCAAAAAATGTAAATATTTAACGCAGTTTTAGGTAAAATCGTGATTTTGTGACCTTGTAGTCAAGGAGCAGCTTGCAGGGGTCATGTTATGTATCATTTTGTACAGCTCGACGAGGCAAATATAATGCTGCTCAGTTACGCTCACGTGCACGCACACTTGTACGGGCAAAGTTATTATAAAATACGTGCTGGTGACCATTATTTTTCCAAATTAAAAATATAAATACATTACTTAGAGAAAAGGTCTATCTCCAATATTTGTACTATCGAAAGGTTATATATTGAAGTCAATGCTGACAAGGAAAAACTTCATAATTTATAGTGGCCACATTATGAAAAACGTGATTTTACTTAAAAACGCGTTTTAAAATGTCAAAAAAATACATTTCCAAAAAAATGTGATAACACATAAGTCCATGGTTTTATGACTCCTATGACATAGGTATAGGTTTGAATGACTCCCATAATTTATATGGGAGATATCGCCCGCTGAAAATTGAAGTTTTGAGCAAAATCGAATAATGCCTGAGGCTATAACTCAAAACCGTTTGACGGATAGGAATGCAATTTTCATAGCGTGAATATACGGCCCAGATAACCCCCAAACACAGTTGAATCGAAATATGAGATGTAGGGTGTTAAGGCTTGGTCGATCTGTCATGAAATGCCCCAGCTATTAATTCATAAGCGAACGAAATCCAATAAGTTTTCAGAATTGTGTGAAACTGGTAGGTATTTCCCCCTCCCCCTGAACCACTCGTTCTGGATCCGCCTTTCGCCGCAGCCACAAATCCAGACAATACACCTGTGGCAACGTATCCTACCCAAATATGCGTTCGATTTTTGGCGCCTTTGCTTGTGTGGACATACCATAGCGAGGCGGCGAGCTCGATTTATGCACCAGCCTGACGCTTATGACTGGTACTGCTCGTCGGCTGTGCTCTGTGGCACCTGTGGAATGTCTGTAATGCTGCATGTTAACCGACGTGTGCCTCCTGTACCCCCAGGGCGGTGATGTCGGGCTGGACAGGTGTATATCAGAGATCGGCGCGATTAGATGCGTGTTATTTCGTCTGTACACAGTACACACAGATGTACATGTACCGCATTGGCTGCTAGCGTGTGTGCAATATTCATGTGACAAATGGTGTAACGGTATGTTTGTGGGAACCGTTTGGATTGCAAGGATGGATGGTAACCCAGGGTGCGAGCGTTAAAATATAGGTATCTGGCGGGTTGAATTCTTGTTCACAACTAATTGTGTAAACATGTGTACATACCTAGATCCTACTGAATCGCTTACTTCAATGTAGATAAGCCTATTAATCTGCATTTGTATCGGTGCATCACCTTTTGCTAGTTATATATATGTACGGCGAATTTATCGAGCGCAATCTCCTGCTACAATGTCCGTATTTATGTTTAAGTAAATTACATCATGTTATATTCATATATTGTATTATATTATATGCATATACAAATATATAAATACAAAAAGTTAGCACCCATACCTCTATCACAGAATATCATCCCAAATATTTGACCTGAGTCCTGAGCGATGACACGGTTAAGTTTGCCGTGTGTTCCGGAGAAACTCACACTCCCTTGGAAATGTGACCGTATCCGGCGGCAAAGTCGCACTGTATCCAGGCGTCTCACGACGGCAGAGTACACGGCATTGTAGCAGCCAAAGTTGGTCACTTCCGCCGCAAACCTATTGAAGTTGTCGTGTACCGTGCGCTCGTCTAAACTATCTGTCTCGCGACTGACATGCCGGTTGTTATATGTTACTGACCGGGCCGGCCGACGAAATTATCTGGAAACGAGGTTTGCAAAATTAGCGCAGGTCCGAGTGCGAAGCACGAGGACCATAGCTAAATTTTGCAAACTGAGTTTCCAGATAATTTCGTCAGGCTTAGGTCAGTAAATATATTCCTGCCCGGTGGCTGGGACAATTTCAATGATCTCACCGAGTTTTATTGAAAGTACCGAGGACCGGTAGGTCCGAGGTACTTTCGATAAAAAACGAAGGTGAGATTATTAAATTGCCAAGCCCAAGGGTAGGAAGTATTTCCCATACATGCTTAGGCGGCACCAAAAGCAAATCATGTCTGAGCCAGAACGTTCCAACTTCAAATTTTAATCTTGTTAAAAGTTCTATGAGAATATATGTGGAGGATGACATCTTTGAAACCGTGATAAAGAAGTCACTTGAAGATGCAACTCAGAACAAAAAGACAAAGAAGAAGACAGCCTACTGGATCCAAAACCTTGATGAGAAGGCCCAAAAATGGGATTAGAAGACAAGACTATCATGGATTTGGACCCCAAAACAGGTGCATACGTTCCGGCAGGTTTTTTGCAATAGGGCATATGTAATTAGTAATAGGTGCGTTCTGTAATAGGTGCATCTTTTAATAGGTGCATCTTGTTATAGATACATTACTGTAATAGGTGCATACGTTCTTGTAATAGGTGCATACGTCCTTTGGTTGGTGTGTTTTGTGTTATTAGACATTAAAATAAATCATGATATCGAAAGTTTGTATCAGCGGTGGCGTCAAACATAGCATAGTGAAGGAAAAACAGACACTCTATAATCAGGAAGGAAGCATTACCCATATGCTATTTACGTCATTCGTATGGACGTCATACTACGTTCATAGATTTAGCAGAGGGCGGGACAACCTAGCACGGGCGGACAACATGTTATACCACACCTCTTGAAAATTATTAAACACTATTCTCTCATACTCCAAAAGTGTGTACAATGACGGCTATTTTAATGCCTTGGCTTTCCCCATTTAGACGGTGCAATGCTGCATGTATGGGAAAGATTTTTCCTTTACCATGCGGAATATGCTTTAAGTATAGGCACGAGCCTTTTCATTTATTAAGGTTAATATTTAGTAGTAATTATTAAGTTTTAGGCCGGGCAGGAAAGCCGGTCAAGAAACTTTTGTTTCTTGCCCACCTATCAAATAACATTGCAATTCGGGGTCGGGACAATTTATGGCCCGACATTTTCCTGCCCGAGTCGTGCTATACTTAAAGCATACCCCGGCATGTAGGAAAATGGCTTCTTGTCGTCATTTATACTCTGCTCAGGGGTTCACAGGGTACTCGGTGGCTGCTGGAATGTTATACCGAAATTATTTGTATTTTTTGTAGTTGGTTTAAGGATGAAATTCAACCATCTTCAATAGTGCAAAAATCGTTAAAAAATCGCATGTCAGTGCAAATGTAAACTTTTTGCACTCACATGCAAAATGTTTACGGAAGTTTTCATATAGTGATATACTAGTGCTAGCTGCTAATCCCGTCCGCTCCGCTGAACGATCTATGTGTAGTGTACACAGATTAACATTTGTTTACATTTTCCGTCAAAGGACTCTAGCGCCACCTATCATGTCAGCTGGCGTCGCCTTCATATAAGGTTCACTGCTAAACTTCATCGGCATTTGCTGGGAGGAACTGCAGGCCTGATCTCATGACACCTGGAACGGACTTCCGGCGCCATTCGGATCGCAATTGACATTCGATTGAACTGTTTGATGCTGACACTCTTCGTGATAACTCGGACATTTTATGTTAGCACCGATATCAAACCACCGTCCTGCTCCATTCAACACGGTGTCAATGGAATGTTGTATGGGCGCTAAACATACCGCTATCGATCAGTTAAAGTCGTGCACTATAACATAATGAGCATCAGTAACAGATCCACGAGAAAGTCAATTCAGCTGTCAATAGGATATATTTGAACTTTGAAGGGTTTCCGGTGAGTTTTGCTAGAAGGCTACAGCGGATTTTGGCTCATGCTCAGGATTTCTTGAAACGGTTGCCATTGATGACAGTTTTCAGTGGATTTTAATATTGTTATTGTTTAACATGAGACCATTGTTTGATTTTAGGAATATAAAGTGGAACGCTGTGTGAGGATCACATGTCAACATCAACATTGATAAGATCATATATCAACATGTGATCTTACATTTGTCATGTGGTTATAGCATTTTAAAAAAGCGTCACATTACGTATTTTACAATTTGTGAATGCCTACAATGCCCTGAATGCCTACTTGCTTTATGTTGTGTAAATATCGAGCCTCACATAGCAAATCTTCGAGTCCCTTTTTCACATCAAAATATTTGTATTGAAAGCATTTTTGGTGATTTTTATAATTTACTAAATAAGTAGCGTACTGTGTACGTGTGTAGGTATGTGTGTGTCCTCATTTTTTAGCCGCACGCACGCACAGCACAGACGGCAGCACCGATGACGGGGAAATTTGCACACACGACAGTTTCAAGCTTTGTGACAATTCACGGCACAAAAATTTAATCGCTCCGATGTCGCATTTCGATCACAGCTTGCGCCAGAAGGGGGCATGTTTTCTAACTCTCGCCAATGAAAAATGTAATACAAATAGCGTTTTAAAAAGTGTTTGACATTTGCTCGAACAAGTAACAACTATGGCTCTAGGGCCTCGTACTCTAAATGACCAAAATTTCTCAAGGATTTTAATTGTGCATTTAATTGATCTCGTAAAGGCACCAGCTAAACAGAACGAATAGTGCGTGATTTACCAAACAATACATCATTCCGTTGATGTTGCGCAGTTAATTAATGACGCGTTGAAGGGAATAGTTCACCTTTAGCATAGGGTTTTGAACTGAGATAGCAGATTTGCATTGCAGATCTAACAATGGGTTGTGGCTGAATGATACCTCGCTACGTTAAGCAGTTTCGACACAGGAAAAGTGGGCCCTTTTTAGAAGACAACGTTTCATTTCCCCGAAACCTCCACGGTAGTAGTAACTTCGCGCAACTTCGGACTAACTCTAAGCCCGTCTAAGTAACGCTTCCATGACAAAATATCGAAACGCAAAATATCGAATCGCAAAATATCGAACGCAAGATATCGAAAGACAAAATATCGAAGTCGCAAAATATCGAAAGCGCAAAATATCGAAAGCGCAAAATATCGAAAGCGCAAAATATCGATGGGGCAGAATATCGAAATTGCAAAATATCGAATTGCAAAATATCGAATTGCAAAATATCGAATCGCAAAATATCGAATATGCAAAACATCGAAGTGCTGAATATCAACGATGCAAAATATCGAGTGGCAAAATATCGAACGCAAAACATCGAACGCAAATTATCGAAGTGGCAAAATATCAAAATGGCAAAATATCGAAGTGGCAAAATATCGACAGACAAAATATCAAAAAGCAAAATATCGAAATACAAAATATCGAAAAGCAAAATATCGAAATGGCAAAATATTGAAAAGCAAAATATCCAAGTGGCACAATATCGAAAACCAAAATATCGAAGTGGCAAAATATCCAAGTGGCAAAATATCCAAGTGGCAAAATATCGAAAAGCAAAATATCGAAAGACAAAATATCGAAAGACAAAATATCGAAAGACAAAATATCGAAAAGCAAAATATCGAAATGGCAAAATATCGAAAAGCAAAATATCGAAGTGGCAAAATATCGAAAAGCAAAATTATCGAAGTGCGAAAACTATCAAAAAGCAAAATATCCGAAGGTGGCAAAATATCGAAAAGCAAAATATCGAAGTGGCAAAATTATCGAAGGCAAAATATCGAAGTGGCAAAATATCGAAAGACAAAATATAAAAGTGGCAAAATATCGAAAGACAAAATATCGAAGGAGCAAAATATCGAAAGACAAAATATTGAACGCAAAATATCGAAGTGGCAAAATATCGATCGCATTTTTGACTTGACGGGATGAGAGTCAAAGGACAACAACCAGCTTTGCCACTTCGATATTTTGCTTTTCGATATTTTGCCATTTCGATATTTTGCTTTTCGATATTCTGCTTTTCGATATTTTGCCACTACGATATTTTTCTTTTCGATATTTTGCCAGTTTTATATTTTGCCTTTCGATATTTTGCATTTCGAAATTTAACCTTTCGATATTTTGCCACTTCGATATTTTGCCACTTCGATATTTTGCCCATTCGATATTTTGCTTTTCGATATTTTGCCACTTCGATATTTTGTTTTCGATATTTTGCCACTTCGATATTTGTCTTTCGATATTTTGCCACTTCGATATTTTGCTTTTCGATATTTTGCCACTTCGATATTTTGCCCTTCGATTATTTTGCCACCTTCGATATTTGCCACTCGATATTTTTGGCCACTTCGATATTTGCTTTTCGATATTTGCCACTTCCGATATTTTGCCGACTTCGAATAATTTTGCCACTTCGGATATTTTTGGCCATTCCGAGTATTATGCCAATACGATATTTTTTGCATTATTCGATATTTTTGCGAACGATATTTTTTGTGACTTCGAATATTCTGCGATTTCGATATTTTGCGAACTTCGATATTCTGCGATTTCGACGTTTGCGATTTCGATATTATTGCTTCGATATTTTTGCGTTCGGTTATTTTGCCGATTTCGATATTTTGTGCTTTTTGATATTTTGTCCAGATACCCTAAGTAACTTCGACACAGGACTAGTGGGCCCCGTTTAGAAAAAGTTTCGGGCCGGTTTTGGGTCACGGGGCAGTCTTTCGTGCACCGAAACTGCCCCGAAACTGCCCCAAAACTGTCCCGAAACTATCACGAAACTGGCCCGAAACATCTTCTAAAAGAGGCCCACTAATCCTGTGTCGAAATTACTTTGGGTAGCAAAGCAATTATTTCACCACAACCCATTTTACGATCTGCTCTACAAATTTGCTATCTCAGTTCAAACTCCATTGCAGGTGAACTATTTATTTTAAGATTAAGGCATGCAAGTTTGCACAGTGCACAGTCTTGGTGTCTGTGTAAGCGTGTCGCCAATAAATTTCGAGTATGGGGGGGGGGTTTGAGGCGGACCCATCAGTCCATAATTTCCAGTCAATCTGTCGCTGGCGAACTGAATTAGTGACTACACGCCAAACTTTCATCTGTAGGGTGAAACGGATTTCACTATGTTAGTCTACACCTGAAACTCTATATGGACACCGATTTTCATGGAAATCTAAGGGGTTCGCCAAATCTCGAATCTGTCGCTGGCAAACTCTATCAGCGTCTAGTCGCCAAACTATAATATATAGGATGAAACGGATTGAACTATGTTCATCTACGCCTGGAACTCTATCTGGACACCGATTTGCATGGAAATCAAATATAAGGGGTCCGCCAAGTATCGAATCTGTCTCTGACGAACTCTATTTGGAGTCTGGAGCCCAAACTATCATATGCAGGGTGAAACGGATTTCACCATGCTGATCTTCGTGCTCTGTTCTTTATGTCTGTAGAGTTGTAGATGATTTTAAGGAGTCCGCGAATCTGTCGCTGAATGTGAATGTTTTCGCTGTCTTCTCACACGTTGCCAAATGCTTTAAAATAAATAATAAACAAAAGAAAGTCAGCAGATTAAAGGACGCACCCGTGATATGACATTTTTTGATCTTTCTGTTCTACAAAGCTGAATCACAGATGAGTCCAATTTGTGTCGTCCCGAAAATTCTGTCCAGCATCCTTTTAAAGGGAATGTTTTACATTTCTGAAAGTTGTCCAATGTACGCCGCTTGTGTTGCAAAATATGAAGTAATTGCTGCCGAACAATTCTGACATTGTTTCTCCACAAACCAGTGCTCAATTATCGATGAAAAAAACTAAGTTTTAGTATTATGGGATGATGACGTCATATGAAGAATCTTTGGAAATAGAGAAAAAAACCTTCACGCTGCAATATGTATGGACTAGTGTATGGGCTTAATGTATAAAGCCAAATGTAAACAAGTCTACTTTCATCAACATTTGATAAACAGAATCGACGACATCGGCTTTACGCGGCTATTCAAATACACCAGGCCTTATTTTTTGCAGATGTCCAAAACCCAAACTCAAATTTTACTTTCACGCATTAGACCTCTGTGGGTGTTTTAACTTCTACAATACTTAATTTTCATATGGAAATCCAACAACTTGGCCATCTCAACTCAAAATCTTATGTTAATGTGAACATTGCCCCTTTAAGCGATGACAAAAAGTTTGCTATTAATGTAGATACCAGCCAAATACATAAATGTTTTGGATCGCAACTCTAGCGGGGCAGCCCACCCCCCCCCCCTTTCAAGTAAAAGGGGCTCGGGCCCCTGCTGCCCCGAACCCCTGTGGTGACGCCCTATGCGTCTGTGGCTTTATTTTGTCGTAATAAAAGGCTGTCAGTCTATTTGTCGCTCTTCGGCTGGCTATGTTGGGAATGACGATGATTGGTAGTGTAATGGTGGAGATTGTGTTGGTCGGTATTTTACACATTTATAATTGAGATTAAAATACAGATGTCCAGCAGGCATTACCTTATTTGCAGCACGTTTTTTTTTTCTCTTGATATCAGAAACAGCACAACCGACTCCAACGGTATCGCCTCTTTACGCTGCTAAGCAAGCGGGGACCGCTTGTTATACTTATATTTCCGAACGTGAATTTTGTGTTACAATCGGACTTTTCCTGACCTTGACGTGGTAGATTCGAGCCGCCTGGGCACTCCCTAGTATTTGCTCCTGGACTCCTGTTAGGCTCTATATATATATATACTATATAATATATATATATTATATATATATATATATATATTATATATGTGCTCCTCACAATTTCTAAAGTTTCTGTTATTCTGCAATATTTACCTATCATTCGTTATCAACGACTAGGTGAGAAATCATAGCATGGTGTCTACCACGGCCTTTCGATTCAATGTAATGATTAGACGTCAGTGACGAATTTAGAAACTCGCCAAGGGGGTCCAAGCCCTCAAGGGGCGCCAAACCCACACATGAGGGCACTTTCAGCGAAAGATGTTGAGCGGGGGCGGGTGGTAGGCTCCAATAAATTTCCAAAGGCGCCCTCCCTGCTACCACATACCTCCAATGGCACCCTGGGATGCACCTCTGAAGGCACCTTCCCAAATATCTCCGAAGGCGCCCTACGATACATCTCCGAGGGCGCCCTTCCAAATAGCTCCAGAGGCACCCTATGTGTGACCAGAGACGCCCTCGCCTCACATTCAGCGAATGACGCCTTTGGGGGTATGTAGGGAGGGAACCCTCGGGCCTCGGAGATATATACCTATCTTAGGGTGCTTTTGGACTAAGTGAGAGGGTGCCTTCAAAGGTAAATCGTATCGGTGGGCGCCTTTGGAGGTATGTGGAAGGGCGTCTTCAGAGGTATATCGGAGGGCACCTTCATACGCCTTCTCGTATATGTATTGGAGGACACCTCCGAAAGTGTATTCAAGGACGCCTTTGAAGGTATAGGGAGAACGCCATCGGAGACATATCGGAAGGCGCCTTTGGAGCCTGCAGAGGGTAGACATTTGGGAGAGCGTTTTCAAAAGTGCATAGGGGGGGGGGCTATTGGAGGTATGTAGTAGAGCGCCTTCATATTTGTATCGGATGGCACCTTGGGATGTATATGAAAGGGCGCCTTTGGAGGTATGTCTGAGGGCACCTTCAGAAGTTTATCACAGGGCGCCTTTGAAGGCATGTGGGAAAGCCTTCAGAGCAGTATTTTTAATGGGTCAGGTGCACCCATGGGTGCCCACTGAATTCTTCCGATTTTCTTGGCTGGTTATGCATTTTTCGACTTTTCATGGGTACTGGGTAGGCATGGGTATGACAATTTTTTAGTCATGTCGCTAGCCGTTATTTTTGTACTTGACAACCAGATGCTTAGCCAGGTAAATATGTTAATAAATGATATAGGTCACTTTAACAATATATTTTGGCAATTATATGAGAACAATAAATCATGGTAAGTACTAAGCAGTGGTGAAAGTTTAAAAATCCCAGATCAAGTCCGATTCAAAGTCTGATCCAGTATGACAATGTTGACCGAAAAATGTTCGCTGAGTCAAAAGCCACAGCAATATACAGGTGCGTGATATTATTTATTGTTACTAGCATGCAAGTAAATGTGTTAGGATAATGGTTGCAAATTTTGTGAAAATAATTATCTGCTAAATATGGATGGGCCGGACCGGGCATGGGCCTCAATATTATGAATTTGAATGAGTCTGGTCTGGGTCTGGGCCTAGTGTTCATGGGCTTCGGCTGGGCTGGGCTTGGGATTTAGGCACCCATGAAAAACTATGCTTCAGATGTGTATTGGCGGGTGCTTTGAAAGTATGTGGGAGTGCGCCTACAGATGCATCGGAGCGAGCCTTACATTCAGTGGAACGCGCTTCATATTCAGCCGGAGCGCGCCTCACATTCAGCGAAGGGCGCCTTCGGCTCTCAAGGGGGAGGCCATGGTGCGGTGACCCCCTAAATACGCCCCTGTTAGACGTAAGCCAACTATACAACTGCTGGACTCAAGACTTAGAGCCGGAGTGGTTGGAAGACGCTGACTGCTCCTTCGCGAGTTTTTAGGAACGTCTTGACTTTATATATTGTCTTTTTGATGTATCGGGACCAGCATGCATGTGCTCCATTTTTTATAATTTGGTTCCATCTCCTCCGAGCACCTCTGTCTCCACTAACAATCTTGGTTGGTTTTGAACCAAGACCTCATATATTGTCCATTCCTTACCAACATCCTGGCCAAGGCCTTGCGTATCCGGGCTGTATAAAGCTCTCGGACACCTATAGTTATGCACGCTGCCCCTGGCCACGCCGCGCCTCCGCCGCCCCTGCCGTTCTCTGGCGTCCGACAGGAAGTTATCCCGGACCCATCGCCGGCCGGCCGGCCCACCGCCGCCGCCATCCATATCAAAGACTCACACCTTTGCCGCAACAAAAACCCAATTAACCCGGCGGGCGGCGGCGGGCGGGCGGCGGTGGTAGTTGACTCTCCGGCCGTGTAGCGGCGCTAGTATCGCTGCGGCGCGGTCTGTCTGGCTGTGGGTCCGACGAGAGCTCAGTGCTGGCTTCGTGTCCGAGCGCGGGGTGCGTGAGCGGCTGCCATCGGAGGCCTGAGGCGTGCGGCGCGACCCCTGTCGGCTCCGACGGACGCTAGACGAGCGTCGCTGGCGACTCTGCCGCGCTCGCCGGTTCTCAGATTGCCACCGGTGAGGACTGAGAAGGACGAGCCGCGCCCTGGTGCGAGGAGGAGGACTGTGGGGAGACCAGCGTCTGAGTGAGAGGACTCGGTGGGCAGTGGCACCACAGGAGGGTGCCTGAGGTGCGGACTTTCGAGCACATCAGTGAGTACGTTTGGCCGTGGGAACTCCCAGGAGAAAGAGACTCTTGGCTCAGTAATCTGACATTCTAAAGACGGTAGTTTCACATCGAGCCAGCCCTGCCGTGTACCCCGAGATTCGAACTCTGAACGCACCCTATATCGTGCTCGCCACGCTCGAGTTCGAGCCCATCGCCCCGGAAACACCCCAGTGAACCGACCGGCGGCTGAGGCGCTCACTTCCCGCGTCTCACACCGCGCCTGATCATGCGAGCTCCACCACTCCTGACCATGCTGCTGCCGCTGCTGGCGCTGCTGCTGGCATCGCTGACCCCGCCGGCCGCTGGCGAGCCTCGCGGAGGCTCCTACATGCTGTTCGCCGCCGACCTGCCTCCGACTGACGCCTGTATGGACGAGACGATCCGGCAGCCTCGCCGCTGTGTACCCGACTTTGTCAACGCCGCCTTCGGTCAGCAGCTCAGCGCTTCATCCACGTGCGGCGAGAGGCCTGAGCAGCTCTGCACGCGAGCCGAGGGCGAGCCGCCAGAGTGTCAGATCTGTGACGCGGCCACCCCGGCCCGCGCTCACCCGCCTTCCCACCTCACTGACCTCAACAACCCGAGTAACTTGACGTGCTGGCAGAGCGCCGCGCTCCCCAAGAACAGCTCGTCCGTGACGCTGACGTTGTCGCTGGGGAAGAAGTACGAGCTGACGTACATCAGTCTGCAGTTCTGCGGGAGGAGGCCAGACTCGCTCGCCGTCTACAAGTCGATGGACTACGGCAGAACGTGGCAACCGTTCCAGTTCTACAGCTCAGACTGCCGCCGGGTGTACGGCCGTGCTGAGCGAGCTGCGATCACGCGAGCCAACGAACAGGAGCCTCTCTGCGAGCAGCCCCCGCCGGCCGGCTCCCTCGGCGGCGGCAGGGTCGCCTTCAGTACCCTCGAAGGCCGCCCCAGCGCCTACCAGCTCGAACACAGCCCGATCCTGCAGGACTGGATCACCGCCACTGACATCCGTGTCGAGCTGACCCGGCTTCACCCGCTGTCCCCTCGCAGTGGGTCCAACAACTCCCTGTTCCCCTCGGCGCTCACCACGCCTCGCTCAGGCTTCGACACGGTCGCCGGCAACACCATCGCCTCGGTGGACGCCTACGGCAGCTCTGACGGCTCCGGAGAGACCGGCGGCGGCTTCTACGCCGTGTCCGACCTCTCGGTCGGCGGCAGGTGCAAATGCAACGGACACGCGTCGCGCTGTGTTCATGACGCCTCCGGGAACCTGGTCTGCGAGTGTAAACACAACACCGCCGGACGCGACTGCGAGAGGTGCAAGCCGTTCCACTTCGACAGGCCCTGGGGACGCGCCACCGACCAGGCGGCCAGCGAGTGCAAAGGTGAGTCCTGCAGCTCTGCTGCTGATGGCTTTCCTGCATGTTTTAAGGTGCTGGACAAGGTTAAACCAGGGCCACAGAACAGGCTCTCAATGAGTGTGAAATGAGTCCCGCGACGCAGCGGGTGTTGGTGGTTTGTGTGTGCGTGTGTCGTGGTGTGAGAGAAAGGTGCTAAGCCAGGGTCGGTGACCAGGCAGCCAGCAAGAGCTATAACCTGCAGCGCGTATACCCTCTGAATAGTTCTCAACCTGGGAACTCAGTATACAATAGTTCGCCAATCTCACCTGAACGAGCCGTAGCGTCCCTGGATAGGCTGGTTTCGCTGGCGCCGCTACTGCGTTTGCTGTGGCGCGAGACGATAGGTAAACATACGTATAATTTGACGAGCTACGTGAATACCGCAGAAAACCTATGCGCGGCTTAAATACGGTTAATTTGAGTTAAAGCGAGCTCGGGTCCTTTCGGGCAATTCGTTGACACTTTGTGCTGCTTATAATTTGTTTTTGCTACCGGACGTGATTTTCTTTAGTTCTTTTTATTGTAATTACGTTTTCTCCTTCGTGACGAACTTGCATGCATTGAGGCCCTGTATCGCACCATTTGATCGTCCCACCGTCCGGTGTGTATTGGCAGGCGTCAGGCAGCATTCTTTATTTATTGCCAAAGGGTCAGCCCTCAAGTGCCAAACAAGTGTTGGCTCGTCAGCCCAGCCTTCTGAGAGTTACAGGTCGCCGGACGTTACGAATGTAGCAGTTCTGGTAACAAGTAACATCATACCAAAAACAAGTAACAGCAGACCGGTGACCAGAAGCAGGCCATGGTCTCAACTCTCAGGCAGTGATTGGTCAGACGGGCAGAATTCGGCAGACAGCCTCTGCCGTCTGAGTCAGAAGGCAGACGGCTGGCGTTGGACCAGGCTCTGTATTTCCTGACAGCGCAGGGGTGACCCAGGGGTTATAACCCCAGACAGCGTGGGGGCAGCGGACTGACGCCGCGCCCCGCCAGAGCCGCTGCCGCGCTGTCTGTCCTTTCTGTCCCCCTGCCCCCCGCCCCCTGGGTCCCTCCGATCCCAGCTGGACCCCCGCTGAGCCGGTGGCTGTCCCAGGTGTCCCTTACCATTCCCGTCATCACCACCCCTGTCGCCCCTAGTACCGCCCGCCCCCGCCGCCGCTACCGCCGCCGCTGCCGCCCCCGCTACCGCCGCGCTGGCCTCCTGCGGCTACTCTTTGATGGTGGCCACCCTGTCCCCTGCTCTGTCCTGCCCTGCCCGCTGATCTTTTGTCGCTGGGCGGCGGAAGGGCCGCCTCCCGGTCCCCAGGTGGTTACCGAGGGTCGCCAGTCAGCTGCATCACCTGCGCTGCCCTCCTCACACCGACATACAGTCCTGACACGACCTGGACTGGCCGGGAGGAGGACTTTTGTCCGAACATGTTCTCCATCACACCGACCTGACTGCCGGGAGGAGGACTTTTGCCCGAGTATGGTTTAATGATTTTCGGTAGTTATAAAATCAAGGTAGTTATGTATATGTATATTCGGTAGTTATATAAATACTGAATGCCCCGAACGCCATGTAGCGCGGTCCAGGCGTCCTTGTGTTTGCACCTGACGACTCCGATGTCTAGATGGTGTTATGAGTTATGAATATTTGGGTAGCCGCCAAACGGTCCGTTTGATTTTTGTATCCTGCACCAGAAGGTGCAGAACACACCTGGTACTACTCAAGTCCTCAGAACTACACAAAACATGAAATATATTATGAAATTAGTAATGCAATTGCATAACCATTTGACGGATGGCTCGTTTTCAAATGATTTCCATTGTTTGCGATCACTCGGTAATCTCCTTCTGATTGAATGATTACGATTAGGAATTTATTTGATTCGCTATTGATCGGCGACTAAGAACCATTCAATGTAAGCCGTTCTTAATCCTACGTCACTGCTTGTCAAGCACCTCTGGGTGTGCCATCCGCAGCCGGGTCAGTTCATTCATTCATATACGATCTGCCCAACGTTCTCCGACATGACCTGCGTGTTCCGCGGATCGACAACAAACTTGCTTACATAAACGAATTTTTTAGCGACGCCTATCGGTCGGAAACCCTGTAAAAAGGCCCCCGATCTCTCCGGAGTGGCGGACTCGTCCTCGCCTGGCTTCTGTTGAGACATCTATCTGCGACTGCAGCGGTCGGTTTGTCTGTCGATTTCTCACGCCGAGGAGTCGTATGCAGATCAGTGAGGAGACGGCTGCGCAGGAGCTGCGACTGTCGTGTCCGTCACGTCATGTTGTGTTCACTGCTCACTGATCTGTGACACGGCGCCGGGATGTCATCGTCAGCTGGATTTCCGGTCCGGTCGCGCAGGTGTCACCACGTGCAGTCACCGTGGGAGAGTCTCCCGGGGTCGTGATGCCACTCCACCAGGTGGAGAGCCGCTGGCGGAGGACTGCTGTCTGTCCAGGCCCCAGCGGATGTCTCCTGTGACTGTATTTTTTTTTTCGTTGATCGCCAACAGAGCTACGCTCCACTGACAGGCGAAGTCATGTATTGACGGTATATGTTGATCTTCGGCCTTGGCGCTGGAGCTCCGGCTCATAATGCAAATCATGAATCAAAACGACGCGCGGAGAAACGAGTGGTACGCCACGGACGACGCCACGGCTTTGCATGGGAAAACTGCCGAGGGTGTGTATATTTATTTGCATTCACCAGTGGTGTAATTCTCGTCCATGAATCAAATTGCAGCGAATTACCGCGGACCTCATGGCTTCCACTTTACACCTGTTGGGTATTGCAAAAGTCGCGATTATGCGGCTATCAGACGTCGGTGCGGTGGTTGCGATGAATGTTTACCGCCGACTAGTAGTGTGAGTGCTACCATGCATCATGTACAAACTCTGGCCGACAGCATCTACTCGTATGTATCTTTTCGTCAGCGATTGCTAATACAAGAAGCAGGAATCGCAGTGAGTGTTGCGGGAACTGAAGGAGCTTAGTAACTTGAGGCGCTGGACATCCAGCTAGGTGTGTCACACTGGCATTGATTCAGTAGGCCCTGCGGGAGACAAGCAGCACCTGCGGGCCGTTCTGACTGGGTCAGCCCGACCCTATCAGCCGGGCCCGCAGCGTGAAGACCGCATTTGCAATGGCAATGAGGAGTATTTGTGCAGCTCTGCCGAATTTAGCAGTCGAACGCAGTGGTATTTGCGCCAACAGCATGTATCGTTAAGTATGAGCTCTGAACAGGCATTGAGTTATAGGTTACGCTTCCATTTTCATGGACACTATTTGAAATATACATTCATGTACAAAATTCCTGGTGTATAGTGCAAATTGAATTCGGCCGCTCCCTGTACAAATATGCATACATTAACTGCACCTGGCTGAAAAATGTAACCACATTGCATATTGAGTCAAATTCCGCGCATGGTTTACTACCATAACCCTTGCAAATACTGATTTAATATTATAGTGCATCCGCCGAAATTGGAGACTGCTCCTGTATTGAACGTGCTGCTATCGCTCAAATCCATTACAGCTCATCTTTGGGCCAATTGTTGAGCGCAAACCTTCGGCCCATATTGGCGTTATGGATATCGTCTGCGTTAGAAGAGTGTGCGATGAATGATAGTTCTGAGGCTTTGCAGCAGGTGCCAGGTCTAACTGAATTTAAACTTGTTCTTTTCAAATGATATCGGTGACCAGTGAATGCGTGGACAGATGCTTAAAAGAAAGGTGCACGCAATTAATTCAGCTGAGTTTAGGAATTTGATCTTGCTAGCCATTAAAGCAAATTATTTTCGATGTTTGTTTTATATACAAAATGGAAATAGCTCACGAGACTGTAATGCATCAACAAAACAATCAGTTGAAACAATGGTTTTAAAAATGATTATTTACGTAAACTATCTGAAGAAAATACGTCTTAAGATTATGCTTAATTAACGGGCAAGCTTAATTGTCAAACCGGCTGCACTTAAGGACTAGTGACTATTACCATGAATGCATTTAATCACAAATCAAAAGTTGATAGAAAGTTTTACATCTAGTAACAGCTGTCAGAAATAATTCAAAACACACCCAAAGTCAAGCAGAACCATTCCATCTGTGAACCGACATAGATCGAAGTGAAGGACCCTATACGGCCTTTCTTCTCCATACGGCAATTCCATCAGCTGTTCAGACTAGTTGTTGGAGCTGTCTGTACGCTGCATATATCGCGCCTGGCTCGTGAATAATGACTGACCGAATTGGGAACGAGCCGCGCGGAAGACGTCCGCAATTTATGCCTCGAGTCGCTGGCGATTTATGCTGCGTGTTTACCAGACGAGCTGTGAATGCGATCTGTGGACGCCTGATTGGCTGTCAATGGCTCGTCGATTGTGGCAGTGACTCTTGATTCTGTTTTTGGTACGAGTTAGTTCCTGTATGGTGTTCGGCAAGGCGCGAGTGTTGCTGGTGTATGGAGGAAGATAAAACGCAGGAGTGGCATCCGCGCGGGTAGTTTTTCACTTGCGTTTGATTTTTACTGGAGTTAGGATTTGTTCTGACATGTGACATGTGGCGTCTACCATGACAAACAGGCTCTTGATTTCAACGAGTGTCTTTTTGTAGCCGGGTAATTAATATGTTAAAGCGTTGTGAATTGCGATGACTGAATCTAAAACCCGATGAGGTGCTCACACATATATTTTTCCACGTACACTGTACAGCAGACATGTATCTGGATCCCGAGATTCAGCTGAGATCCGGATCTCTGTGTCCTGTGTCCCGGGATCCACATAGTAGGTACACCAGATCCAGGTACACAATAAGCCGAAGGATCCACGCAGGTCCCATATCCCTGATATGTTTATATAAATATATATATATAATATATAAATTATATATATCTATATAATATTATCATATATATATATATATATATTATTGCCGTAAGATCCAAAATTGAGGCCGAAGGATCCAGGAAAACCCCAGGTCTTCTGCATTTTACGCAGAAGGATACACTGGGATCCAAGATCTTAATGCATTTTATGCCAACGGATCATACTGGGATCCCAGATCTAACTTCGGGATTCAGACGCAAGTCTGCTGTCCAGTATCAGGTTTTATCAGCAAGCAGGCAAAGCATGAGTTAACCTTCATTATTGTTTCACTCCCAGAACGGAAATTGATGTGTTTTATTTCTAGAGAAATAATCGGAATTCTGATCAGAAAGTTCAGAAGATCAGGACAATTTTACGGCTTTGGAATGTCTCATCGGTGATCGGTTTTCATCAGTCGTTCGATGCATTAATTTCCGGATGGCCGGAGTAGGACATCTTAATCACGATTTGTTCCTCGGTATTCGGGAAGATGAAATGACGGTGCTGATAGAAGGGCGTTCTCCACAATATTTGTTTAGTGGCAATTAATAGTGAGATGATATCTAAGTCACATTAGCATGAACTGAATAAATTAACTTGGAGGCTAAAAAGAAAAGAAATACCGTAAAACATTCATACTATACTTGAGATGTTCCAGCATAAAGGCTTAAAGAAATGTCAAGCCCTTTAGTTTTACAAACAATGTTATATTTGTTATATTATCGCCATTGTTTGGCACAAACAATCGAATGCAGACAGAAGAGGATGCCAATTGGTACCTATGTTGTTGAGACAAAAAGTCCTACCTTTCCGAATTTGTATTTTTGGGATGAAATATACAAAATTATAATCACGCCATATCTTAATCAAGATGCTCATAGTTATGAAAGTACATTTTCCTGTTAAGTATGCAGGAAAAAAAATAGTCAGCTAATATAAAGCAATGCTACCCTCTTATCTCCATACCATGTTAAGGTAAGTGCTTCACATAATTTTGAAATCGGCAGTTGATTTTTGGTTTGCTGCGTGAGTTCTGACATGTTTATTGCAACTGATCAGCGTCAGAATCTGCTGTAGTAGCAGCATGTTCAAAGACTCAGCCTCGAGCCGCCTTCCTAACCTGAATACCAAACAGCTAATATTATCTTATTGGGCCAGTATGATGTACACAAGTGTACATATGAACATTTCCATAAAAGTCGCCCCTCGCACATGCTGTCTGATAACAAATTTGCACGGCTTCTGTAGCATGGGGACAATATGCACGAGAAAAGTGTACTGCCAGACTTTAAAACTTGCAATGTTAAGGATTTGAATATCCGAATAATGTATTTAATGAATGATTAATTAGAGCTGCTGCGAGGAACATTATTCTTATGACTAAAACCATTGGGGTTGATGACCTTAACTTTGATATATAAAAAGCTTAACTACTGATAGACTGTATTGATATTTCGGACACAGGCCTTTGTCAAAATTACATAATTTTGACAAGGACCTGAGGCCGAAATATCAATACATTCTATCAGAAGTGTAACGTTCTGCATATATCGCGGTTAAGTTCATCAACCCCAATGTTTGCAATCATAATGTTAAATTAAATGACAATTCCACTAATTGCTTAACATATATTTCGTTTCGCAGCGTTGCACGAAGCATTAATTAATACATGCTGGTCTTAGTTTTGTCAGATCATGAAATATGTTTAATATGAATAAGAAGGTATTGCATATAAAGCGTGAATTAATCATCAGCGACAGTGCCTCTCTGTGCGTATAGTTGTTTCACGTAGCATTGGCCCCTATATACTCGAACCAATTGCAAACACTCGAATGTGGTCACCTATAATGTTAAGAATCGTCATAGCCAGTCACGAACAAGGTTCGCCTTTAACACATATTCGCGTGCCGTCGCTTGCAAATGCGCAAAGTGTCGATTTCTCAACGGAGACAGCTCTGAAAACACACCACTCGTGGCAAACAATTAGCCACTTATCTTGGCAGCCGAGTAGTGTTGGCCGTCATCGAGACATAGCTGGAGTTTGACGTGCTCGAGGCCAGGTGGCGGTGGTAGTCGACACAGGTGTTCGAGGCTCAACAAATCAACCGCAGATCTCTCAATGTCGGTTTGTCAATGGATGTCCGGCTGACGCATTCAGCCCAGAATATGGACACCGCGTGCCAAACTAAGGTGGAGCAGCGCCAACTGAATAGATGGCCGCGGCAGGCGTCCAGACGGGGGTGGGTGGGGGTGGGGGCGTTTTCCGTTTGTAGAGGGTCATTAGTTTCAATTTTGAGTACTGATGCAGTTATTTGGTGTCATTGTTGAATTCAGATTGCAGAAGAAAGACAACGTTCTCATGATATCAGTCAAATGAAGAACAAAAAGGCATTCATGTACTTACAGTCGTCTATTTTTTCCATGTCGGAGCGCCCTAAAACACCAATCATCATCTTATTGTATGTTATATATTTCTGCTACTTACAACAAGCCTTTGATTCTATTTGTATGAGTACTTACTATTTAACCGTGAATACCATTATTTCAGAGTTCTTAAAAATTGACATTTATTTCGTCCGTTGGTACTTGGTTGAATCACCCTGTAAACGATAGAATCTTAAATGGACAGTTTACTTCCCATTACGGCTGACTTTATTTGAAACAGATCGATGGATTTCGATTTGCATTCGAGATCGTTCAATTAGTGTCACTATTGGTAGCGTGACGTACCTGATGATGCAGCTTATTTGATCCAATCGAACTGTCCCAAAAAGGAAAATGCCAAATTTGACAGCGCAACGGAAGAGACTCGACGACTTTTGTCTGCACCTCTATCTGCGATGTCTGTAATTCAGTATAAATCCGGACACTTGAATACATTGTGTTTAACAACGTTTCTGCGTATGAAAGGCTGCTATTGACACTGATGCTTCGAATGTATCATTGGCATTCGTTGCGAGTAAATCTGTATTATATAAGCAAACAACAGAATAATGCTAATACAAATTACGGACCATGAGACGGGTTTTGTGAGTGCCATGTGAAACCGATCACCTTCGAGCCATTGACATTGACACTATCTCCTGCAATCTTCCGACTATCAGCTACATAAACGTCGAAACGTCTGGCAAGTGGTTACCTGAGCCCATTTTAATGCAAATCTTTTCACTGCAGCATCACACGTGTAGCCTCGACGTTTGGAGTGTGCACTTTTGTATCGACTGCACCCCGTGCACTAACTTGAAATGTCGTCAGCTACGCAGACATTCTCACGGATATTTGACTGCCGCAAACAGTACCGCAGTACCTAGAAATACTTAACCAAAAGGTAATTTTGCTAACTAATAGTTAGTTTTGGTGGCTTGTCGGTTGTTTGAATCGCCAGCTGTTTCTGCACGGTGCAGCTGGTACCCGTGTACCCGTGTCTCCATGGTAATTACCATGTCTCTGCCTCCACCACGATCAGGGCCGGTCGGGGCAGACGTTACCACAGGGGTTCCAAGATCCAGTCGCCCAGGCATACCGGCGATGGAGGTGGCATGGGCGCACTCAGGACCATTGCGAAGGGAGGTGACATGGGTACATTCAGGACCATTGCGAGGGGAAGGTGGCATGGGCACATTCAGGACCATTGCGAGGGGAGATGGCATGGGCACATTCAGGACCATTGCGAGGGGAGGTGGCATGGGCAGGATTCAGGACCATTGCGAGGGGAGATGGCATGGGCGCATTCAGGACCATTGCGAGGGGATGTGGCGTGGGCACATTCAGGACCATTGCGAGGGGATGTGGCGTGCCTTACATGGTCATTGGTCATTGGTCAATGACGTTTGCAGTGAATTATGTTGTCAGAGACATTGATGAAGTGAAAACAAATGATAGAGTACATAAAATTGTAGCTTCAGTGTCTTCGCACTCAAATATATGCATAGTTCCTTCCAACGCGAAGCAAGCGATTTTTCCTCCACACCTGAAGTTGTCACAGCCAAAACCAAGTATTTTGCATTGCATGAATGTCGTTGCGGTGTCCCTGTGTTTCAACACAATATAAACAGGTATATGAGTTATAACCTTGTTTAAGCCCTCCTGTTTGTGGCCATCTGTTCTCGGATAGGCTCTTGCTCTGGGCCTCTGGCAACCATGATGCCTCTCTACAAACCTCGCTAACCTCGCTGAGTTTGAGGCTGTTGTTGCCGATGTCGAAAACGGGCCCCCTTCTCGCTACTCACAACTCAACGAGCATTACAGCATTTCCGAGAAATCTTTCCATTGGAATTGAGCGCCGTCCCATTCATCAATAGACTGGGATTATCCTGGTGACGTTTGGAGGTGTCGCGACATCAGGGCTCGTTTTGTCTTACGATCGGCACTTCTGGGAGGCACCAGACCACCAGGAGGACTCAACAGGGGTGCTGCACCAGTGTGGTTAACTCCGCGGCGCGGCAGGGGCCGATCCAATTCGGCACGAGCGAGGAAAATTCGGCAAGAATCACACTTGTACGAGAACAGAAGCGTTTTTGCTGAAATTACATTATGTTACACGAATTTCTACAGGAATTTGTCAGGAACACTCTTGTAGGTAGTCCTCGTATGGTCCCTGTGCTATGCTCGTGTGGTTTAAAATGAGTCGCTTACAACATGCCGATGGTACTTGTGGCGCGATTTCAAAACTGAAGAACATGTTATATATGCAGGACACGTGTTAGCGTGAATTTTGTCAGGATTTATTCGCCGGATACATTTCAAAGAACTTATCTGTCGTGTGTCCCCATGTGTTCCACATTGAAATGAACGTATTTGGCCTGGCTTCTATGTAGGGCACATATTTAGACATTTAACGAAACACAATGATCTGTTACCGGTCCCTGTTTACATTGTTGCTTCTTTTTAACACTTTTCTTCCCCAGCTTCATATAACATTGTTTGCAGGTGTATTAAGTTTGTGCACCATGCTACTATTATTTTGAATGCCTATGGTAATCAAATGCAGTGGCGGATCTATGGTGGGGCAAAATGGGCAGTTGCCCTCCTCCAAACCGTCCGAAATCGACAAAAAATTACATATTTTGTGATATAGAAGGATATCTAAGCAACTCTTACACAGGAAAGTTTGCTTTAAATCAGCTACCAATTCATAAGCAAGCGAAATCCGATATGTTTTCAGAATTGTGAGAGACTTTTGGGAATTTTGCCCCCAAACTCCCGTTCTGGATCCGCCGCTGATCAAATGTGCGATCTTATCGGCATTCGTCTTCATGGAGTTGCTTATTTTTAAGCAATTTGCATATTCGCAATGCACATGTCAAAAGATATAGGCAACTGTTGGAAAAAATCAGTAATATTAATGTATAAGTAATATAAATGTTACTGAACGGCTTCTTTCTTCCTCCCTCACCATTTGGTATTCCCTCTGAACATGACTACAAGGTAGCGATATTAATGTAGAGATATCAGAAAGAATCGCATAAAAATATGAGTATAAATGAGTACATATGAGTACAAATATGAAAAAATCCCAGATGAACGTGGTCTTATTTTGTCACAACTTTCTTGCAAACAGGAAAATGTTTAAATAATCATAACTTTCAAATTAATTATAAATTAGTCATGCACTAGTCGCAGAATTCCATTTCTGGCCATTCAGATTATTTCGCACTAATATCCCGCAAACAATGGGAGGTCAAGGCTGCCGCAAGACACGGTTTTTCCACTGACATCCACATTCAAATTCTGTCAGGGGAAGAGAGCCATGTTTGGCAAGGCACGTGCCATATCGTGTTGAGTTGTGTCGTGTGAGTTGTGTTACTGACAGACGTCCTTCTTGGTAACTTTGTAGGTAACTTTATTTTTCGCATACCATGCATAATATATGAAACGATACGTTTGCACTAACTTGAGCATATAAGGGAAGATATTTTAGAGCACCTACGTATGTACCTAAAAAATATTTAACGTGAATCGACCATGCACCCGCAAACAACACCAGTAACAAGTACAATGTCTAAAAAACACAAAAACACACTCGTTCATGCCTACTTACACACGTGGACAGATCAGGGGCGTCGCCACGATTTTTTTAGTGTGTGGGGGGTACTGGACCCATAAGTCCATACTTTCCAGTAAATCTGCTGCACTGGTGAACTTCTTAGCGGCTAAACGTCATACTGTCAGTGTAGGGCGACAGATCTCACCATGTTAATATATGCCTGCAGGGGTGTAGGTTCCTATTCAATTGAGGAGTTTCAGCCCCCCTCCCTCCAACTTAGACTTCAGCCCCCCCCCCACATGACGATTAAGTGGTTCAAATCTGGGTAGAAATATGTATTTTGTGGACTTCGATGGTACCTACTACTACAAATGTCATAAAATCGTAATTGTGCACAAAACAAAATACCAATCGAGCTATAATTGTACTTTCACATCTTAGCATGCTAAATGGAAGCCAAAATTTGACATCGGCGTCACAAAATGTCCTAAAATCTGCCAAAGTCAAGAAAGTTCATACCAGTTCATGTGAGGTCAGTGACCTCGGTTGACCTTAGCAAACAAATAACCCCAGTGAAACATACAGTTATGTAAAATGGATCACAGATTTGAAATCAGCGTTGCAAAGTGTCTAATAAACGGCCAGAAGCCGAAACAAGTGATATGAGGTCATCAGAGGCCAGTAACCTCGGTTGACTTTTGAAAAAGTCAATTGAGGTCACAATCTTTGCAGAAACCCCAACTCTCACCCACAAGCATTTGCTCTTGAACAACAAACACTGGTAGAATGCACATGTTACAAGGATCGATACTACGTGACGCAGGTTGCGTCAAACACGACCTTGAGAAACAGGTCTAAGGTCATGGGTCATGGTCCATAGGGGTAAAAATTCGAGCTTTCAAAGTATGTGTCAAATTTTGCAAAAGTAGGGTACTGAAAGATTCATCACGATCGGTTAATAACTACGCGAGATATTCTGGGAAAAAAGAGGAGGGCTGGCATCTACGGTAGCAACCCTAAACTGGCGAGGATAAAGGTCTGTATCGTGTTCTAGCGGGGGCAGGCCCCAGGTTATTAGAGTGAAGGGGGCTGGTACCCATGCACCCCCCCCCCCTCCTCCCCGTGGCGACGCCCCTGAGACAGATACAACGAGAGAAAGAGAGAAGAAAAAACGTAGGCCATTCCAGATCAATCCTAGTCAATGGCCTCGATGCTAGCAACAACACGAATATAATCCACCGTTAATCGTTGATCGTTGTCATTGTTTGTAGATGCATTGCTTACTCTCATTTATTTGATCCGATCAGTTGTCTGTAGCAAATGACTGTTGATCGTCTCGACCTGCTAGTTGCTATATGTTTATTTGGTTGACTGCGGTAGGGGCTTAGAATGACCGATGTGGATGCTAACGTTGTTTGCAAACTTCTTGACAGAGACACATTTGTACATGATAGATTACAAAGAGCCGATTAAGACGGTCGGTTAGTTTTGATGTGCCTATCAAATTTCATTCCAAGAAAATGTATGTACGACTGAAGCTGTCATCTGCGATTTAGCAATAAATATTGGAATTGGGTTTTGTGAGATTGGATCCTCTCGAGTCATTAAGCATTATGTGAGCATTAGTAAACCGTCGGTCGTTCGTAGATCTGGGTACCTACTTTTACAGCTAATCTGAAGGCCGTGGTGTACTACGTAGCGGATACGCCTGGTACCAGACGAGTTCCAGGCTCTGCAGTCCTAATTCCCATTCCCCAACCGCAACCCATGTAAACAAAGGAAATGTCTCTTTGGGTACAAATTGACCCCAGTAGTCATCGCTTCATAACACACAAATCAGCAAACAAAGGAAATTTGTCTGGATGAAACGGAGCAGAGATGATCAGCCCAAATATTATTATATTTTGTATATAACAAATACGAATAATTATAATCACACACATGGCGAAGAACGACTCTGAACACACGCATCCTGGTAGCGGTATAACGGTCGGCTAAATTTACGTCCCGAACTACCGCTATATAACGATACAATGCATATTGACTAGCATACCTGTATACCTGGCACCAGGCCTAACGGCTCGATCCCAGCGATAGCCCGCGCCGTTGGCTTATCGCAGTGGACATTTATTGACAGAAATCTGCCTTGGTTGGCAATTTTTACGAGCGACATTTATTGATCGGCGAACACGAGGTGTCTGATGACGTCATAGAAATGGCCATCGCACGCCCGTATCGAGCGCTTTAATGGCTGTGATACTGAATGGTTAGCAATGAGTGGACATATCGCCTGTCGTAGTCCCTAGCTGGTCGGCACAGTGGACGGTCGAGAGAGACTAATCCGTGTGTGATCCGGTGGGAGTGTGACCTCTATGACCCGGGCGCGAGCGACCTGCTCCAATGTTGCAACTGCGTGTCTGCACGCGCGGCTCGAGCGGTAGTTGGACACGTGCCAAATATGGCAGCCCGGTCGGCTCGGTTTCTGGGACTTTGCCGCGCTAATGAGGTGTCGGTGTTGGTTTTTATAATTCTAGTGGGATTCCACTGGTCACTTCTTCTGGAATATTAGATTCAAAGAAAGCGTGCGCATTGGAACTTTCCATATGGTGAGGGGCTTCGAAAATCGCATGTCAGGATGAGGCGGAATATTTAGAGCTCTAAACATTAAGTATTTATAGTCTAAAACTTAATTCACATTTATTTATAAATGCAATAATCAACAAGTCCATTTACTGGTCGCCTAAATTATCGGTAACTGTGTGTTCATGTGACTTTCTCCATTACATATAATCAAAATGCAGCTTGTTGTTTAACTACTTTTGGCATTATTGCCGTTCCCTCTCGCTTTCCCCTCCCTTTAACTCCTTCTTATCCCTCTTTTCTCTCCCAAGAAACCCCTGTCCTTTCCCTCTCCCGAGAAACCCCTATCCCTCGCCTGAGAAACGCCAGGTAAATGTCACCAGTGTACGACTCCTCGCGACGTACCGGCCGCGCGCGTCACACTGCAACACGCTAGGGCGGTCTGGTCCCCCCCAAACCCCCCCACCCGCTCCCCCCTCCGACACCGGTGCTCGGAGCGGCGTTTTCAGAGTGGTGATACGATCACCCGCGCCGTGTGTTGACATGGCCTCTACGCGGCCGGTGCCGCAAACGAAGGCACGCCACGCTGCCGCCATTCAATCGCGTTGGCAGCATTTTGGCCTGTCGGGTCGGGATTCTTGAGCAGCAGGGACAGCGGCGCTCGGCGGTCCGCCCCTGGTAGTCGATTGTTTGACAGCGGCAGAGGCGGCTGTCGGGGCGGTTGTCCGGTTGGCTTGGTTGGTTGGTAATCCGGCTGGTCAGGGAGCTAGTTTGCTACTTTGCTGGTCAGCTGGCTGGTCAGCTGGCTGGTCTGTCGGCTGGTTGGCTGCATTTGATGGATTGGATGGATAGCTGACTGGCTGGTTGATTGGCTGTCTGTTTAGCTGATTGACTGGGTGACCGGGTGGTTGAGTAGCTGGCTGGTTGGATCTTTGGTTGACTGACTGGTTGACTGAGTGGTTGACTGACTGGTTGACTGACTGGTTGACTGACTGGTTGACTGACTACTTAACTGACTGGTTAATTGACTGACTGGTTGACTGGTTAACTGACTGGTTGAGTGACTAGTTAACTGACTAGTTAACTGATTGGTTAACTGACTGACTGGTTGACTGGTTAACTGACTGGTTGAGTGACTAGTTAACTGACTGGTTGACTGACTGGTTGACTGACCGGTTGACTGGTTGACTGGTTACTTTAGTCGTAGATGACTGGTTGGTTGTTCCGACACACCACCTCGTTTCCTTGCTGCCTTTCGCGGAGAACTCGTCGATGGCTTTGTGGCGTGTTCGCCGTGCTGCTGATGTCTTTAAGAGGGATGACGCCATTCGTTGTCGACCTGATTGGGACCGCGCTGTTGACTGATTTGCATCAATTGAAGGAGCGGAGATGATCGGAGGGCCAGTGTCGCTGTGGTTGGTGCGTGGGCGTGCACAGGGCAGAGTGGTGAATGGTGTAGGAAATGTGCATACCTAGGTGCATTGTCGTTTGTGTGTGTGTGTGTGTGGTCCATTGATTCAGTGATTAGTGCACTCATGGACTGCAGCATTGGATGTGGTCAGAACTGGCTTGAAGATGTATTTCTGAAGAAAAATCGCTTTTGAAGTCATGACGATTGCTATTTTTGAGCTACTATTTCGGTTTTATGGACATCGAATTCTGGTTTCATGTAACAGCGCTTGCACCTGTTCTTATATAAATGCCATCCGCAGCATTTCAGAGAAAGTTCAAAAAGTGTAATTCACGAACAGTGTCTGGATTTCTTGGACTGCATAGATGCTCAAAAAAATCCAACCGACACATCTTCCAATAAAGGCACGAACCAGCCGTCACGAAGAAGCGGCATTTTGCATGATTCGCTACTAACCATAAATCAGTGCATTGACAACGCTGGCTGCATCCACCGCTTTGAAGTGCTGCAGATCGTCCAGACGTACCCGTGCCATAACTGGACATCATCGACCGCTGTATGATTACATTAATTACTGCTGATGGGGTGATAACCCCGGCTGACGTTGCGAAAGTCAACTTGATTAATAGAACAGTGAGCTGCCGAGAATGGCAAGTGACTCTGACGGCAGCGGCCCTGCTGCTTCCTAAGGCGCGAGGTGAGAAGAGATGGTGTTTAGATTGTCAAGGAGATGCTATTTATTATTTAAAACATTTTGTTTGGGATGCAATTAAGAGCAAAACGTGCTTTGGTTACAAAACTGGGTTATGTGGGTTGGTTGATGGGCAATGGAAAATTCCCTGACTTGATAGTGTAACGATTGTACTTACAAGCCAAATTGCTCACAGTGTAATAGCCAACAAATATAATACAATTAATGTTTTCTTCTTACTATAAACCGATGAAGAGCAGCTTAAAAAATAGTTTAAATGTTATTGCAAATAATAATCGAAACTTATTTTGAATATGTTGGTACTATTTAAAGCATTTTGTTGGGATACAATTAAGAGCAAGAACATGCTTTGGTTACAGTGCAGTATCAAACGAAATCGAGTATTGCAATGTTCATTTTCTTTGGAGCTAGCAAAGAGACCGTGGCCTCCGTACTCCGTCGAAATTCGGCAGATACTTTTTACGAGATTATGTTTTACTATCCAGTGGCGGCGGAAAGTATTTTCGGATGGGAGGTAAATCAGTCGTCAGGTGCCCCATCCCCTCCGGACGATGGCTATCTCATATAGGTACTGATGGAGGACTCCCTCAGGACGACCGAGGACCGACCAAATGTCCCTCAGACGGATCATGGCCACTTTTAGGGCAATCGAACAATTTGTATCAGACAAAATGGGAAAAAATCAATGTTTTTGAAGGGCCCCTCATTTAAACTTTTTGGGGGACCTTACGTTTTCTCCCCAAATTATTGAGTGGGGCAGCTGCTTCCCCTGCCCGTCCCCTCTTCTGCCGCCAATAGTACTATTGATAGATCTCCAGAAGAAGGATAAAAAGTCACCGTTGCCCTCTAAGACGCTGCATGTGCCTTTTGATGCTAAATAGTATCTCATTCATTCGGCGTCTTCTGATATTTGGACAATCATAATGGCATTCCACTCTGGACTTTGCCGACATAAATGTCCAATTACCAGCTTATCCTGTTTTCCAGTATGATAGGATTTCCATCGATAGCATTCCGATAGACGATCGTGCCGGTCCCGTCAACAGCTAAGTCGCCGTGCCATTGGTACAGTTATTATCGCCACGTCTGCAAGCCGGCAGGCATTAGCTCACTGGTATTTCTACATCGGCCGGATTCCTTCTGACGCCGGAAGTTGTGATATTGTCTGCACTGTCGCAGGGTAGGGTGAATATTTATTACACAAGTCTCAGTATTCGGCGAGGATCATTCACATAGCGATTTTTCCGGAAAACGTGATCCGATCGGGAAAACTGCGAGTTCAGTAGCAGTCGTGTCGAAGCCACGTGCACAGCCGGAAAAATCACCATCGTTCGTGTCGGGCATGGCGCTGACTCACAAAGTCAGGTGTCTTGCCGCGCGGGCCACCTGAATCCTCCCAGTCGCGGCCGCCCAGATCGTAAACAAAAATAACCGTAGCGATGTCGGCGCGCCGACCGGGACGTCCATTGTGGTGTCAGCCCGCGCGTCGTCAATACGGCTCATACTGTCACCGGCCGACCCACCAATCTGACCTTTGCCGACTTTGTATTCAAATCGAGTTGGCCAGGCGGACAAAGCGCAGTTCAGCTGACTGGCCCCGCCGGGACGACCCACAATGGGAGAGCTTCCGACCAGCGGACCCACAGAAACGGACCCCCTCCCCCGTCCCCCATCCCCACACACGGACGGACGGTCGGGGTATTCATCGTCTCGGCCAGGTGAGGGGGAGCGCTCGCAGGGGTGATATGTTTCTCCCTCGTTCGTGTCCCTTCCGCTCCCACCTCGAGTCTAGGACGGCTCGTTGGCGGCGGAGTAAAGCATGGAGAGGATGGCGAGGCACGGGGAGGATGGCGAGGAACGGGGAGGATTGCGAGGCATGGAGAGGATGGCGAGGCAGGGAGAGGATTGCGAGGCACGGGGAGGATGGCGAGGCAGGGAGAGGAGTGGCGAAGGCAGGGAGAGATGACGCCGAGGCAGGGAGAGGATTGCGAGAGCACGGGAAGATCGGCAAGGAACGGGGCGAGGCATTGAGAGGCATGGAGAGGATGGCGAGGCAGGGAAGGATTGCGGAGGTGCACGGGGAGGATAGGGCGAGGCAGGGAAGAGGAGTGGTCGAGGCATGGAGAAGAGATTGGCGAGGCAGGGAGAGGATAGCGAGGCAGGGAGAGAATGGCGAAGGCATGGAGAGGCAATGGCGAGGCAGGGAGAGGAGTGGCGAGGCAGGGAGAGGATTGCGAAGGCACCGGGGAGGATGGCGAGGCAGGGAGAGGATGGCGAGGCAGGAGAGGATGGCGAGGCAGGGAGAGGATGGCGAGGCAGGGAGAGGATGGCGAGGAACGGGAGAGGATGGCGAGGCAGGGAGAGGATGGCGAGGCATGGGGAGGATGGCGAGGGATGGGGAGGATGGCGAGGCAGGGAGAGGATGGCGAGGCATGGGGAGGATGGCGAGGCATGGGGAGGACTACACGGCCTTGGGGAGGAAGGTATGTAACTGAGTGATGGTGGACCTTTGTGTGTCCTGCGGCGTCTCATGGTCAGTCATGGGTAACATTCGTGAACACATGGTCTAAGAGGATGGTGATGATATGTTCGGAAACACATTTGTATTCTTGTTTGTGCGGTTAATCAATTGCACACAGTCGAGTTGTATTCTTGGTAGCATGGAGAACATCTTTTTTGACAGGGGAGGAGTTGCCAATGCGTGGTGAGGTCACTAGTCTATCAACTTCTTTAACCTCATGAGTTTTGGATGGTACTATAATGACGTTTTTTCACATCAACTTTTTCACTCAAACGTATTTCGTTCCAGCAGCATTTTTGCGACCTTATATGTAAGCACAAATGCGAATAGGAGCACATCAAATACGAGTTTAGAACCACCTTTTTGTTAAAGCTTTGGGGAAACAAAGCATTTGTCGAACTTCTACTGATATTGCTTGGCTTTGGTGAAATATGGGGCTGTCCACCCGGGCCGTTTTAAATAGATAAGCGATGCACATTTCTGGCTCAGTGACGAAAACGTTCCCATTAATCTTATCAGGCAGAGTCACGTTTGTTTGCTTGGTGCTTCACATTCAAAACACATGCCAATCAAATGCACGACGCTGGTAATCTATCAAAAACCGAGTTTATATCACTGGATAGAATGTGTATCGGTTGATTGAAGGCCTCTTTATAGCACACAGATCTGGTTCCCACAGCTTAACGTAATGCTAATCCTTGTTACCAGTATACCTACGTGAAAGTATCTGAATGGTTTCGAAACATTCGCTACATAATTACATAAACCACCTTAAATTGGTCAGTGACACTTCGAATTGGACAGTGGCTTGGTGGGCAGATTTCTGCCAATTTCGGCCAAAGCCAGCCCCAATCTGACCGCTATCCAGTCCAAAACCATGCGAACCATTCCTGTGCGGCCCATTCGTCTCGGTCACGCTTCTCAGGCAGATCCGCCCACGTGCCTTAATTCGTCCGACAGCTCTCGCGGAGAGCTCTGCAATTAGCCCGTCTCAATGTCACTAAAACGCTAATTAACGGCGCGAGTGGAGTTGGTCGCGGCGGTGTAACTAACGTTTTAATTACCGCTCGGCTGGAGGTGTGGCGGCGTCTCGTAATTTCCGGGGCACATTATGAGCGAGCAGCTTTCGCAGCGGGCTCGATTCCTTCTGTGGCATCCCAGGACCCAAGCAGGACAGCATATGCCAGGGGCGCTGAAACCTTCCGGAAGTTGGGGGGGAGTCATTCTGAAGTCGATTATTTCCATGCAACGTCATAGACGTAATGTTAAAATCTGACAATGTTGGGGGGCTGCCCCCTCCCTGCCCCCGGTTCCTGCGTCCTTGGCATGTATGCTGCGATTGGTTTCTTGACGAGCTTTTGGCCCAGCTCACTGTTGTATAAGGATGGGTCAAAGCCAAAAATCTACCGTATATAACGTTGTCATAAAATGGCATAAATAAGATACTTTTATAGCATGTCTCCAGATGATTAATGAATGCGTTTTCTCGGCGCTTTCTCTATTCTGCATCATAACAATCATGCTGTAAGTTTATGTCTCGTCCCTTTCTCTTGATGTTTAACGTCTCTTTTGTATGTTTCTTCTGTTTACATTATGATTTTTAGCACTGCCTTTTCGTTACGTACTTTCTCAGGTGCCTCAGGTGCAACCTCTCCTTCCTACTCGCATGCAGCTTGACCAATTTGCCGAGGTCGCTGCATCTGTAATTGCTCTCTCCTCTTGCCAGCATAAAAACGAAAACGAAAGTAAGCTGTGACGGGTAGCCAGCAGACTTGCAAATCAGTTTGGTCGCAAAGAATTCCAGGCACTCCGGAAGAAAATCGTATATTTTATTCGCGCGCAATCGATGCTTTAGTTTCAAACATGAGTCCTTTCGCGGTTAAGATATTGCTCGGGTTATGCTTTATGTAACAAAGCTGCAAGCACTAAAAACAGAAGCTTTTTTCTCTCTATCTCTCGCGTTCTGCGACGTGCAAATCATCGATAATCCTCCATCATCGATGATGACCCTGATCAAGATCCCTCAAACTCATTGCGCTTGGGCCGCTTGCGCCTTCACGAGTTTGTCAACAGTAACCAATCATCACTGAAAGTGTACAA
>VOPJ01014085.1:0-48879 GCA_014673585.1 Semibalanus balanoides
GCGTGAGCCAGGACAGTCCTGACACAAGAAGTCAAACATGCCAGCTTATATGGCTTCAAGTTGTCCCTTTACCGAGTATTTTGTACTATGGCACTATGGCACTTTGAACTATGGCACATAAAAGATACCAATGTCGCGTCAAGACCTAAAAACGCCTCGGGCTATATTTTTTACCCGTAGGTCACACAGACCTGGAATTGCGCCTGGCGAATTCCACGCACCAGGATAACCCCCAGTCCCAATTTTCGTTTCGAAATCTTGAGACACTGAGGGTGTAAGTGGTGGCTGCGCACTGGGTCGAGAACACACCATGCTAGATCAATTGTAAATAGGCCTGGCTACTTACTGAACTGTTTTGTTTACAGCAGCATATGCAGTTTCTTACAAAAATGAGTTATTGATTGAAATCGACGGTCAAAACCCAACATATATATATTGTAAATCGGTTGCATTTTGCATATACAATATCCTACCGAAAGGTATTTCAAGTTTAAGTTGATAAGCGTTTTCCGTTTTTAACGACCGGTAGAGGTACTCCCAAGCAAGATTCTGTTACTCTCAAGTACTTGATAACAAATTTCGTTCCCCAACAAATTACGGTATTTTTTCGCCAAAATGATATGGGAATTATGTCCTGCACTCTGTCTATTGTGATTATGTGCCCTGCAATCCATTTTTCAAGATACGATTTATTTTATTTTTGCTTGATGTCTCCACTTCAGATCCTCAGTATGATACACCGATGTTTGATGATTTGATGACGAAGTAAGGCTGAAAGAAAACACATTGCCTTAATTTTAATCGTACTGCCTCTCTGCCTGGCGCAATGTCAGTTCCTAACATCCACCCATAATACCTATTATACTAATTACTATAAATGCCAAGTTTAGACCCGGAAAGCAATGCACTGACAGCACAAATCACCGAATACTCACTTTCCATAGCCATCCAGCCCATCCTACAGCTGTTTCTCCTTTCCCTATTACTGTCCCTCATAGAGTATAAATATCCGATGCCGTGCCTGTTCTAGGCACCGTCGACACTCTCCTCCTGCAAAAACAGCCGAGGCCGGACTACAAATAGCCTGCCAGTCGGCAGACGAGACCCGGCGTTCACACGACAACCCAGCGCCGTCGCGCCGGCAGACGAGAGCTCGCGAATCACGCTCAAGTCCAGCTGCAGACCACCACGCTATCCCGTTCCCTCTGACGTCACCACACCACCCCCTCCGCTGTCGCCACCGCCGCCGCAGTCGACTCTGCTCCGTGTCCGACCACCGCCACTGTCCCCGTCACGGCGATACTGCAGTCATCACCGTCGCTGCTGTCACCGCCACGCTACGACTCAGCTACCATCATCGTCACCACCGCCATCGCCACCGCCACCGCCATCGCCATCGCCACCGCCATCGCCATCGCCACCGCCACCGCCACCGCCACCGCCACCGCCACCGCCACCGCCACCGCCACATGCCACCCTTCCACCGGCCACCGCCACAACGCACCGCCACCGGCCACGCGCCACCGCCATCGCCACCGCATCTGCCCACGCCACGCCATCCGCCATCGTGCCATCGCCATCGCCACCGGGCCTACCGGCACCGACCGCCAACTTGCAACCGCCACCGCCATCGCCATCGCCGACCGCCATCGGCCACGCCACCCACGCCACCGCCAACCGGCCACGCCACCTTCCGCACCGGCCACCTAGCCACGCCACCTCGCCCCTTGGAGCCATCCGCCACCCGCATCGCCGCCGCCATCGCCACCGTGCCTCGCCACCGGCCATCGCCACCGCCATCTGGCCACCGCCTATGCCACCGCCACCGCCGCACTGTCCTCCACCCAAATTACAACAGCACGGTGCCAATGTCGTCCAACGATCACGCCGACCCGGTTGTTTCTTCATCGTTGTGCCGCCGGCCACGCCCAAACACCAAGAGTCCAACACCGGCAACAGCCAAATGTCCGCTGGAATCCGGGGGCCTGAACACCGCACAGCCAAATGTGCGCTTGTGTCATCTGACACCCTCGAGGCAACCAAATGTGCGCTTGCATCTGGCACCCGCAGGCAATCCAAATGTGCGCATAGGTATCTGAACTGCAAGGCACAACATTCGCTGGCATCTTGGCACCGTCAGCAGCAAATTAACCTGGCGATCTGACACCCAGCAGCAAATATGCGCTGGCATCTGACACCCAGCAGCCAAATGTGCGCTGGCATCTGATATCGACATTCCTCAAAAGTCAGATCTACGCTTTCATCCGGTGACCTTCGGGACACGACGAACCGTGCTGGTGACAGCCGGCACAGCTCCAACCTGATATGGCAGCCATGTCAGCCTGAAGGCAGCTCTGCCGGCTCGCGGCTGTGGCAGCTCTCTGAGTCAGCTCGGCCGCCGACCGCTCGTGCGACAAAAACGAGCGTTTGGCGGCGAGGCGGTTCGTGGCGGCGCAGCGTTAGCCCGAAATAGACTACATTTCTCAGCTGGTTGAGACAGTCGTGCGCTGGGGTGGCCTGGAGTGTGGGGTACGCTGGGGTGGCCTGAGGTGCGGGGTACGCTGGGGTGACCTGAGGTGCGGGGTACGCTGGGGTGGCCTGAGGTGCGGGGTACGCTGGGGTGGCCTGAGGTGCGGGGTACAGCGGGGTGGCCTGAAGTGCGGAGTAACGCTGGATGGCCTGCGGTGCGGATACGCTTGTTGGGTGGCCTGCTGGTCGGGTACGCTTTGGGTTGGCTCTGTGTGCGGGGTACGCCTGGGAGTGACTGGGGGTGTGGGGTATTCGGCTGGGTGAGCCTGAGGTGCGGGGTATGCTGGGGTGCCTGTGGTGGATCGGGGTACGCTGGGCGTACCTGGGGTGTGAGGGTACGCTGGGTGGCCTAGGTGCGGGGTGTCTGGGTGCCTAGAGTCTCGCGGGTACGCTGGGTGGCCTGAAGGGCGGAGTACGCTGGGGTGGCCTGAAGTGCGGGCGCGCTGGGATGGCCTGAGGTGGGGGGTGGTGCGGGGTGCCTGAGGTGCGGGTACGCTGGGGTGGCCTGGAGTGCGGGGTGTGCTGGGTGTCTGAGTGCAGGGTGTGCTTGGGGTAGCCCTGGGGTGTGGGGTACGCTGGGGTGGCCTGAGGTGCGGGGTGTGCTGGGGTGGCCTGAGGTGTGGGGTACGCTGGGGTGGCCTGAGGTGCGGGGTACGCTGGGATGGCCTGAGGTGCGGGGTGTGCTGGGGTGGCCTAGAGTCCGGGGTAAGCTGGGGGCCTGGGGGTGGGGTACCTGGGTACCTGAGGTGCGAGTAGCTGGGGGACCGTGGGTGTGGGTAGTACGCTGGAGTGGCCTGAGGTGCGGGGTACGCCTGAGTGTAACCTGGGGTGTGGGTAACGCTGGGGTTGGCCTGAGTGTGGGGTAACTGCGTGGGTGACCTTGAGGTTGCGGGGGATGTGCTGGGTGTGGCTGAGGTGGGGGTGTGCTGGGTGGCCTGTAGGTGCTGGTGTGCTGGTGCCTGAGGTGCGGGTGTGCTGGATGGGCCTGAGGTGTGGGTACGTGCTCGGGAGTGGCCTGAGGTGCGGGGTAACGCTGGATGGCTGAAGGTGCGGGTGGTGTGCTGGGGTGCGCTCTAGGTATGTTTGCTGGTGGTGTAGCTGGCTGGGTTTTCTGAGGTTTCGGATGCGTTACGGGAGCTGGGGGGGGCGGTGGCCGGGAGGGTGGCTGTGGTCGCCGCTGTGGTGGTCAGCTGATGTGTCTGTTGTGCTGGGGTTGGCGTGAGGTGCGGGTAGCGCGTGGGTGAATGGAAATGTCGGCGATTCCTGATTCCGGGGCATCCGCCTAAGGGCATGGGAGGATACGACATACCGGGGGCCCGTCGTCCGAGCCTTAAAGGAAATACACATCTTTACCAAATCGCTGTGAATGTGCTTATAAGGGGTTTTTGTACATGAAAATGTTGAATATGGCTAAGTGAATATCAATAGGTATATAAAACAAAATCAAAAACAATATATTTATAAAATGTAGACACGCATCTTCAGTAAAGATTGCGAGAAGTGGCGCGAATTTCAGAAAGGGTGCAATGTGTTAGATATTGTTGTGCTTCGAAAGAATATGCAGAAGACTTGGAACTAATAAACAAATAATTATTTATAAAAGAAGCAAATGCAAATGTAATTATTATCATATAATAATTTGGGTATATGCATCATATTGTCGTTGACGAAAGATTCGCTCGCTGGTCCAGTAACGTTGCTTTTAACACATGCTTCCAAATGAAGCTTTTCGACAAAGAGACAACAGTTCGACAGCATTTCAACATTTTCACATCAGACAACATTTCAGGAATAAACATCAAATATATTTTTGTCGGCTGGAGAGTCCTTTCAACCAAAAGGAGCATGCCATAAGTAATTTATCTACATGACTTTCAAAACTGCTATCTCAGTTTAAAACTTCATTGCAAGAGAGGATTTTCTAAAATTTATTATATTCTAATTTTAAAGTCTTAGGTTAATATGACTTTATAAGCCTTATTCAAAGAAATCGGTCTCTGTTCGCAGCTGAATTATTGCTCAGCCCAATCCGGTCGGATGGCGTCGGATTCCATCCGGCCACATTCTGTTGTAATATTCGTCCCCTTGTGTTGTGTCCGGTATAACTATGGATTCCGTAGACAGAAGCCACTGTTTCCGCACACCATTTCGGGGAAACAGGCATGAATACAGGAAACATAAACATTCGGTTAGTGGCCTGTTCATGTCACTAGAATTGCGGAATACCAAACTTACGACCCGGTTCTGACACCCCATGTGAACATCAAAGGCATCCCACATGAAACATTGATGCCTAAATGTCGTACGGGCTGGTTATTACTGCATGTCGTTATGCCTGATGATCATTAGGAGGAGGGTGGAGTCCACAGCCACGGGCCATTGTAGTTTATTCACACATCGCGCAAATGACTCGCTCGTCACAGTTGGTTTGCTACCCTCGTCGCAGCGAACGCTGAACACAATGCCATTCTGTTCGGCTTGACTTTCTCTAGCTTCCAGAATGCAGAACAAAGATCATGGTGATGAGAGACGATTATTTTCCAGGACAACAAACACACAAGATATTCATTAAATGTTAGACGTGGAACGAATAGTTAAAATAACCACCAAGAGTCATTTCATGTGACAAATGAACTGACATTCAAAGAAAGTTGTGTGAGAAGAAGAGCCCTCTTGATTTATTCTCCTCGAAATGGCATTACCATGTCTATAAGGCAATGATGGAGGGTCAAGGAAATTACAGACGGCGACTATCGATCATTATTTAAGTCTTATTATTCAAGAGCAGCATTCACTGCAGTTAGACAAAAATATAAAAATACACAGAGTTTTTGCATCCCGATAACTCTCAGATTTTTCCATATCCTCGATTCCTTCAGTCTTCAGCAGGGGTGCAATCAGGAAGCAGAGGGGGCACGTGCCCCTCCTCCATCGAGCCGACTTTCACACTACAAGATTGCCGGCGACGTCCCTGTTTGCGACTTTTCAGGGGCCCTGCACAAATAATAGGCCAAAAATCTGTTTGGTTTTATAGTTTTTTCGCGACATTTTTTACCGGGGAGGGGTTTTTGCCAAGGGACCTCTGGGATTGCCGTGCCCCCTGGTTCGAAGGTCTGGCTGTCGCCCCTGGTCTCTCAGGAATTGCCTTTATGAGTTCAGTAAAGGTTTTATTCTTCTACAGCGTATAGGTCTACATAATTAGGGTAAGATGGAGTACATTAGATGCTTTTTGCTGAAAATATTGGTTCCTATTTGATGGAGGTGGAGAGTGATAGTCTTATTACTTAGTTTGTATATTTATCTTGTATTCTGCATAGGACATTACCTAATTCTACCTTCTTCATTTAAAAAAGCTTGTAGGGACGATTTTCAAAAGACCTGCAAAAAGGGCGTCTTGCCCAGCTACCGGGGCAAGACGCCACGTGGGGCAGAGCCACGGACCACGGGTCCCCTCGAATTCGGCTCCTATGGCGACTAGGCGAAAACCAAAAAATACCGTTCGATAGCTCGTTGCAATTAATATCGAAACTGGTCCATCATTGTTGGTTGGCTTAGGTCGATACTTAGGCCAACATAGGCCATCAAAGCTTAACCATGGGAACTCCTGGAATCTGCCTCAGATTTCCCTAATGTCTCGGCAACTTTGATAGCTGAGAAGAAGTGGAGATAGGCAATCAAAAGCTCTTTAAATATGCAGTCGCTGGACCTATGACTATTTTTAGATAAGGTTAGCAGTCTAGCCAAAAAAGGTTATCAACGGTTACGTTCGGGACATCTTGCTCCGAGACGAAAGCCCATTTCGTTTTACCCCATTGCGTGCTTTTGATTAAAAGTAAGCCAAACCCAAAAACGAGCATAAACCCAGAAATGAGCGATAGACCATTTCCTACATCAGATTATGACCTTTCAGTTGGCTTTAATTATCTAGAAGAAAGGTGTGTGTGAGGGGAGAAGAATGCTCCTGAGTCCTGGTCCATTATAGCACTAAAATGATAAAAATCGCTAAATACCCCCTGTCACACCTTTATACTCTATCACGCGGGAAAATGATGGTTATTTTTAACCAGCGTGCAGTGACTACCAGCGCCCGCTTCCTCAGCTTCGAAGGCATTTACAATTCCACCTTCATTGGTAATTGCCTACATTCTTGTTTATATTTACCTTTTCATCTCTTTTCCCCCTTATGTTGTACTTTCTTTACATTATCAAGGGACATGAACATTGTAATTTATGCAATGACGCAGCAATATATTACAAAAAGGCTCGAGACCATCCGATGAGAATGATTTTTCACCTCATTATGATTACTGAGCTAATATTTATGGTTGTGGTGGGCGTGACTAATAATTCATAGGTTTGGAAATACAAATTATTTCAATGTTGATCTGAAGATCAAATAGGCAACGCCCTTTCTACGGAAAAAAATGAAAAACCAAGGAATGTAATTAGTTATTAAAGGGATAACCAGTCCGCAACCGTGTTAATAGTAGTTATTATATTTAGTAACCATGCTACCATATTAATAATTCGATATGATAATAATAAGCCTTGCTTTGTATACTCCTAACACGCATCATTAGATAAGAAATTTGACCACAATGAACAAAAAAGTTTGTACTGACTAACCTGTTCCTTCTTCATTGGCGGATCTAGGATTTAGTTTTTGGCGCCATGGGGGGCATCACCCCGAAAAAGTTCATCAAAATAAAATAAAATCGTCGGATTTTGTCTCATTCCCCCCCCCCCCACCCCCCCCCCCCTGCTCATGGCTATTCTAGACGTGTTTATAATTAGATAAGCTTTCCTTATAAGAATTCTAGAGTTTCCTCTGTACACGATCAAGGAATGTGTAAATTTGTCGCCCGAATTCCACAGGTCGGTATGGGGGTCAATTCGGCTCCCTGATGCCCCTGGATCCGCCAGTGTCCTTCTCTGGTGAATGGATCAACACCACCTGTCCTCCTCTAGGTGAAGTGAATACCAAACGTCACCAGTTCAATTCCTCTGGTGAGAGGATCAGACACAACAAGTTCCTCCCTGGTGAGGGACCAACTCAACCTCGTTCCTTTGCCTCTGGTGAAGGGAATAGATCACATGTCTCTGCTCTGGTGAAGGGGTCCAGGGGAAATGAGAATTGATCCATGTTCCTCCTCTGGTAACGAGAAATCCGACTCACAAGGTTCCTCCTCGGTGAGAGTATCAGCTCCTGAAGTACAGGTCAGTCGTCGGCTCACGTTCGTTTTCCCTCCAGCGCCGGCACCAGCGTCTGTGGCGGTGGCGCGCAGCAGTGCCGCTCTGTAACAACCGCGCCACAACTGTCATCACTGATTGCTACCCGTCTACACGCTGCAGCTGCACCGCAAGACAAACGCAAGACAGCGATGCGCCGTACGGTTCAAGTTACATGCAGTGGCATGTGCATAAGTCATCGTATTTAAATGCTCGTCGGTCATCCTAAAAAAATGTACCGAGAACGATAAAGCAATAGGTATAGTTAATGAGAAGAAGTCGTGCCTATTCACCACACTTGACTAACCTTTGTCTCGCTGTCGTCTGCGCGAGTGGCGCTCTTTGGCGCTCGACTGAGACGCCATGTTGTTCGATAGCAGCACCATTTTTGCCGGACTAGTCTGTGAAAGGAAAGAGTGTTAGCTTTGAAACATTTTAGCGAGTACCTACGCATGTAGTGCATCCATGAGTGAATTGATTGATGAAGCTTACATCACAGTTGATGAAAGCATTCTAAACCTGTGTGAGCAAAATAGTGGAAAGAAAGTGCTCATCTAAATGTATCCATGGGCTGCATTGCTCAGTTCCCACAGATCTCACTGTCATGGGCGTAGGAGCCTATTTCAAGTTGGTGTGGCAAAGGCAGGCACGTAGCCAGGATTGTTTATCATGGGAGGGCCAAGTCGGTAGAACAAATTTCCGCTCGGCTCGCCATATGTATTGGGATGTATTGACCGGGGGGGGGAGTTGGGTCCGCCAGAGAATCTCACTTCATCTAGTGTAATCATGTATTTTTTGTTCAGGGGGGCATCCCCCAGAGGCGTAACTACAAGCCCCCATCCGAAAATACCATCCGCCGCCACTGGGTGTCTCCCAAGCTCCACGGGGTATAACGCACTTATTACAATGCTCGGTGGTGCAGAGGAGCACTGATCAATATAAACCTCTCCAGCCTCCACAGAGGCTTCATATACTGATATGAGGAATACCGCAGTACATGTGTATGTGGAGTTGCCTTTGGCTACCTGACATCAATCAGGGGCGGTCGGATTTGGTCGGGGGGGGGGGGGCGAGCGGGGCACCGCCGCGCTGGGCAAAATCCGGAGCGGGGCAAAACCTATCTTTTTGCCCCCCTCCATCTTGCCGGTGTCAAAAATAGATATCAAATCCAATATACAATATGTTGTTTGCACTGCTGTTATGTTTTTTGTAAATAAAATGTTGCTTAATAATATAAGAATTAATGCTGCGAACCCGTGTTTGGTCCTGAAGGTGACAAAATCTTAGTCAATGCGGTGAGTGCAGATGTGGAGTGGCAGTAGTGGGGATCCAGAACTGGGCGAAGTTGGGGGGGGGGGGTAAGTCAATACAATTGATCACATAATTCTGAAAACGAAATCGATCTTCGCTTGCTTTATGCATTGGTAGCTTGATTTTAACTAAAACTTTCCTTGGAAAATAGTTCGTTTAGATTTCCTTCCTATTCATGATTTGGTGTCAGTTTTTTTGTGGCCGTTTTCGGGACGGTTCTGGAGGGGGCAATTGCCAATTTGCTCAAGCCCATAGATCCGCCTACTAGAGTGGTATTATGAAAGACCGCTAATGGTCCTGAAGTGTGCAGAAATAACAATACCCGAATTCTGCAATAAAGAAATGAGTTAAATTACTTCCCGTCTCAAAAATGTACCTAAGGGTACGTGGGTATAACGGGAAAGCGGGGGTGCCTGGTTCAAAGGCCTCTCTAAGGTCCTGGGTCAAATTCCAGCATAATCAATACAAATCCAATAATAAAGGAAGGGGTCCTCACAAAATAAAGCTGCCGAAATCCGTAAGAGTTTGGTCCCTCATTATTCAGTGGTAATTTTTTGGGAGGTGCCTACCATGAATGCTTGCCCCTCTCTGAAGGTCTGGCTACGCCCGCTTACATGTAAAGCTGATTTGAATCGGTCTTGCCACCCACTGGCGATCCATGGGCATCAGGGGCAAATGCCCCCTGGAAGGAATCTGGGGAGGGGGCATTCAACACAAGTATCCCCCCCGCGCGTTCCATGCGGAACGTAAAAAACAATTATCTTAGAGAACATCTGGGAAAGGTTAACAATTTGTCCGGGGAAAGATAACAATTTATCGTCAAAACTAACCTTCCTAGCATTCAGTCGATAATCCTGCTATTATTAGTGAAAACGAGAAAAAAATCGGCACCACTTTCGTGCCTAACACAATTTTTCTTGCAATTGCTTATACAAATTAGGAAAAAATGATAGAAATGAAACATTCCATGAAGTGTCATGACAAAGGCTCTGCCTTGATGGTAAAGTGTTAAGGGCTAGCCTAGCACTGCCGTGTTTCGAAAAAGAGGAGGTCAACATGAACGCACGAAAACATGTTCACATCGGCATCCCGCAACTGCTCCAGCGGTGCCCAGCATTTCTGGAACCGAAGAGCTAATAGTGGGATCCAGGCCACGACCGATCTCCACAAGTCACTCCCCAAGCTTCGAGATCCACAGGGACTATCATGTCGGGAAAATGTCCTTTTGTGATCATTAATGGCTGCTCTCAAACCCATTTACGACCTGCCGCCATATAGTGTTGTTACGATTATCTACAGATGTAACGTAGGTACATGTCATTACTTATAAGATATGTTACTATATGAGTGCTGACTCCACCGGTCCATACGTTCATTGTACAAACCCGAGGCTAACGCTGTACGTAAAAAGCTATGCTCCATTTCAATATTTTTCATTCATACCGAACGTGCCAACCAGGAAAAGGGTTACCTGTAACCTGAGGCTTGGTCAATTATGTCTGGTTTCAATATGAAAAATATGGTCGTGTTTCCAATTCCTATAAAATTCCACATTATCACGTATACCGGGCTTGGTGGCATCATATCGGTTGGCCATAAGTCATAACGAGAGCCATGCGTCCATCGTCTTCGTTTGCATAACACTGAATTGAATGATTCGCAGTTTTTAAGCCTCTATCCTCATACGAGGTCCACCGCCTATATTTTCTAGCTTGGTAATCACGGCAAACACTAAAAATCTATGCAACGCGTTAAATAACCTAAGTACCTACTATACCATTGGAAATCCGCATTAAAATATGTTGCAAAGGCTTAAATACACGCAAAAAAATAGGACATTTTTCGTGCACTGTCGCGCAGAACCCCAGATCGAGAACTATCGGGTGAAGCCCCTGCGAGTTGGTATGAATATAATGTTTGTATTACTTTATAGTGTAATTAATATACAACACCAAACGCGATATTTCGTTAAATAAAAAAACGAACACAAAACATCGATTTCGTAGAGTATATACAGTATACACTGTATATGCTCCGAAATATCGTTGTTTTTGTGTTTTTTTTTCGAATAAATTATGCTTGTGTTTGCTTCTATTTCACCGAAAAAAATCAAGAAAAAAGTTTTTTTGTCCCAAAAAGGGATTTTTTTAATCAATACTAAAATATAAGGCGACGGCCCAGATCCGAGAGAAGAAAAAAAAAATGGAGTTGCTTTTTTGTCCGACAAAAAAGATGCCGCCCACGTGAGAGAGTCTGGATCCGCCAGTGCTTCCCCCCCCCCCCCCATGTCAAAATCAAATCCGCAGCCACTGCATCACATTATGTTCTGTCTCTTTTTCAATCACCTGAACGCATGTGCTTGGAAAGGGAGCATAGAAATCTGTCAGTTTCGCGTCGGGTATACGGCGAATCAGTGAGTAAAGAATCGAACAGGCCATGCTTTGCGACAAAATGATACAAGGTTCGCACTAATCAGAACGATCCATTCCCAGTCCCTACGCGGAATTCCCACTTCAGGGGATTCTATGTAGTGATTGGCCGCAGCTCTGCTGCAGAGTGAAAAGGCAGGGCTCACGACACCTGCAAATCCCTTAAAGGGACTGTCCCACCTTAACATTATATTTGAGTTGAGATAGCCATTTTCCGTGCTGCATGGCAAATTATGTATGGTCATAAGTTTAAACAACCACCGAGGTCGAATCACAAAAAGAAATTTGAGTTGGTTTTTGACATCTTTCCAACAAAAGAACCCCTATAGTGTATTAGCATTAGGTATTCTTAATCGATGTCATCTCTCTTTACCCAATGTTTGTGAAAGTCGACTTGTTTTAACATTGGTGACATAAGCCATACACTAGTCATACATATGCAGCGTTGTAAGGTTTTCTCTATTTTCCCAAAAATCCTTCATAGACGTCATCACAGCCCAAATATTTAAAACGTATTTTTATGATATAAGCACTTTAGTGAGAAACAAGTCATAATCCGTGTTCGGCAGCAATTATTTAATATTTAGCACCACATGCAGCGTACATTGAGAATTTTTGAAAAGGTGGGAGTGTCCCTTTAAAGGACTGTCCCACCAACATAGATGAGGAGATAGCCATTTTGCGTGCTTTGCATTTGAAATTATGTATGCTATAGTTAAAACAAACCCACTGAGGTCGAATCACAGAGAACTCGAGTTTGGTTTTGACATCTGTAACATCCCAGTCCCCAATGTATTCTTGAATGGTGGCGCTGAGCCGATGTCGAGTCTCTCTTTTACTAATGTTTGATTTAGTCGAACTTGTTTTATCTTGGCTAACATAGCCATACACTAGTCCTACTTATGGCAGGCGCGAAGGTTTTTCTTTTTTTCCCAAAAAATCCTTCATATGACGTCATCAGCCCAAATATTAAAACTGATTTCTTATGAAATTGAGCACTGTTTGTGAGAAACAAATGTCATAATCGTGTTCGGCAGCATTTACTTCATATTGTGCACCACAAACGACGTACATTTGACACGTTTTTTTAAGGTGGGAGTGTCCCTTTAAGACTACGCGCCCTAACCCTCCAACAACAACTACGACACCTGCGAATCGCAATTATAACTTGAGACATGCCGGAGGCACTGCACCAAACCGATTATACGTTGGGTGTCGTCATAACACAGGCCAGTCAGTCATTTATTCAGATGCAATTTCATTCCTGTCAATGTCTCGCAGACTGTCACAGTGAAGATTCAGTCATTCAGTTCAGTGCATGTGTTGAGATCTGCGAAGTCGGGACAATGGTCGTAAATTATATCCTGGCATCGGTAGGCATCCAATAACAGCCTACTGCGGATGTGGATCAAGCAAGCACAGAAGGTTATGCAGTTATTTGAACATTAATCATTAACAGTCTTTCATTTCGGTAATTCAGCACATTATATATAAACAAAAAAGAACGTACCTGCGTTCGGTTGTTACAAAATGTAAGGGTTTCTTCGATATATTGTTTTATATTTGAAGAAAACACATTTGTTTTTCCTGTGGTATACCTATTGACTTCTCAGCACATTTTGAAACTAAATAAATGCAAGTTGGAGTCTTCAACTTGTACTGGGTGCTGTACCCAGTACAATTTTGGGGTTTGAATTTTACTGGGTACAGTGTAATGTGTACTCAGTATACCCAGTGGTGGTTACGCCCATGGCATACCCTCCCTTATATAAGGGAGGGGTGCCATGGGCGTAACCACCACGTAGATATCTACGTCCCTGGGCAAAGGCTAGGGCAATGGTTTACAGGCGCGCAGTCAGGAATTTCTAAAGGGGTGTCCCGGTTCAAAGGTCCCGTGCCAATTTTCTGAATTTGTTTACAAAAAGAGTACGGAAAACGTGCACTTTGTCTCTAAATAGGGGGTTAAGGATCCTGAGACCCCCTGGTTGCGCCTGGTTGCGCCAACATCGGGGTCGGGGATTCAAAGTTCCAAGACCACGTTGTTGAACTAAAGCGCACTGAGCGAATGTATTTCAATCTGCGCCAAGTAATTGTTATTAATGCACCACGGATTAACTTCGATATGCCAGTATAATTTATACTAAAATGTACAGTGAAGTACAAATGTTCTGTCTACTTCATTGACACCACCCGATGTTGATGCGTCCGGCGAATAAAGCGTTCGTGAAAAATTCGAAGTTATATAATTTGGAATTCGAAGTTTATCCGTGGTGATAGTAGATGACATGATAGCCTTGAATTCTGACGGTAATCAAATAATTTACGTCAATTTATGTGCTTTTGTTAAAAATATCCTTATGCACATTGTTTGTTCGATAGATATGAAGTAAAACGCAAAAGCGGAAATGCATTTTTGTGCATGGTAATACTGGGAGAGGTGGTGGATTTTTGTCTTTGAAAAGGTCATGAGTCAGTCATTTCTGACGATATAAATTTGAAATATGGTACACATATTTACCGAACACGTTTTAATCACACATATTCCGTGTTTTGGGCAACCATATTTTTGTAATCCTGTAAAAAACAGTCAAATTGTCTTTTGATTTCTCGATTTGTTTATTAGATTAAACTTGATAGTTCGAAGGAAGCAGTTTGATAGCTTACTCGTCTTTATATCAGTTTTTTCATATAATACTATATATACAAAAAATATATATATATATTATATAAATATATAATATATATATATATATATATATATATATATATTATATATATATATATCAAATAGTAATTAATAAGGGTAAGCTAATCAAAACTGCTTTCTAGAACTATCAAGTTTAATCTAAATAATAACAAAAATCGAGAAATCCAAAGACAATTTGTGCCTGGTTTCTGGGATCCAGCTGAGATCCGTATTTCTGTGTCATTCGTCCCGAGATTCGCATGGGACACCAGATCCAGGTGCACAATAAGCCAAGGGATCCACAAGCTCTCAGATCCTAATACATTATATGTCGAGTGATCCACGCAGATCCCAGATCCAACTTTGGTATCCATGCACGCTAGTAGGTATTTTTTTAAATTTTATCTTATGGGATAATTAATTACAAGCTCTCTGTGTGTAATAGGTACAAGGTAATTTGCAGGTACTAATATTTTAATTGTATACGTAATAGTAAATAGTACATAGATACTACATACGCAAAACAGAGACCACACATTTTTATGTCAGTCCCTGCATCCACATTCAAGATCTGTGACTTGTTTAAATTATAAATCCACTGTGATTCTATATTCTGAAAGATTTTGCGCCAAGGGATCCAAAATCATCGTGTGTCCTTAGCAGAGGGAATCCGCTGGGGATCCAACATCTTCATTGTATTGTATTGTATTGTATTGTATTGCGGTTAAAGAGCGGTCCACTGCAGGAGTGGCTATTAAGCTTCATGCATTTATATGTATTTTATGCTGAGGGATTCACTGGGATCCCAGATTTAACTTAGGGATTCCAGGTACAAGTCTTGTACTTAGTAGTACTCAGCGAGTTATCTTGATATGGAAAGATGTATATCACCGTAACTATGAACAAATTAGACATGAAACTCCACACCCCGTTCCCTTGCACTGCGCTGCAGTTATTGCGTGTTTTAGCCTTCCAAGGAGGTTTCCTGAATCCCGTGGTCTCCATGTGCATCTATTAGGCGTCTGCTGGAGTCCGTGGTTCCCCTGTGTGTGCGTGCGTGCGTGCGTGCGTGCGTGCGTGCGTGCGTGCGTTGCTTGCGTGCGTGCGTGCGTGCGTGCGAGTGTATTATCGTCTCCTGGATTTGCGGCTCCATACATCAGTGGCGCTGGAAACCTCTGACATATGCCGCGTTATAGATCGTGTGTTCAACATACGAACGCTGGCGGTTTGGATACTATCCTATGGCCCGTCTACTGGCGGAAACGTAGCGAGCGGATCGCTGCATCTTCAGCGATATACTACCGCTTTATTCAGCGGCGTCCCTCCCACTAACTATCCCTAGCTTGGGCTTTGAAGGCGAGCCATGTTGGCTTTGGAGGCGAATATAGGCCAGTGAGGGAATTTATGTCTTCGGATAGCGAGCCCGCCTCGGATCTCCGAGACACATGTAAATTGACACTGCACATATTACTGTCCGTTTTGGGTTGCGATTTGAGAGAGATGTCACATCAGAATGTAACTAAATGGACGCCTAGCTCGTCTGCCGGTGAGGTGACTGCAGTCGGCGCCGCGGAGAGCGTACAATGACTGTCCCGCCTGGTCTCGCTCTATTGCAATGTTATAGCGTCGGACCCGCTTCACTTTGGCTCACAGATGGCCGGCTATAGACTCGCAATCGTCGCTGGTCAGCAGTACAGGACCCCGTCGGCCGGGGGCAGGCCATCCGGCCGGTCACGCGCCATTTGTTCCCGTTCCCGCCGCATGTCGCGATTGTGATTACCTCGGTCTTTGGAAGGCGTCGGTGGGATTGCCAGAGAGCACAGTCGTCACTGGTCAGGGCGCTATTGTGCCGTGTATGATGCATATTGCATTGTCCACGCAGCGACGCTACCGCAATGCCGTGCGCTATTATAACTCGGTCCGTGGGAGTGATGGGATTGCACATCTGGGACCGGAGCGGGCGGGGTGTGCAGGGTGAGAATGTGATGAGGAACAGGGCGCGGCCGCCGCTGTCTGTGTCCGGGAGGGAGGGCATGCAGACGCAGTGTGTCTGTGGCGGTCGCGGGGAGTATGGGGAGGTTAGGGAGGCACCCTACGCACCGCGTCCAGACATAATGGAACACAGGAAACGCATGGTGATGGATAGGACCGGCCGAGGACAGCTCCGATCGGTCGACACTTATAATCGCCTGGGGCTATGTTTGGGAGTGTTGTGGTGCTGTTGCTGGTGCCTGCCACGCAGCAAGCCTGCCATAGTATGTGTTTTTAGCATGCATGCTATGCAATGAAAACATAATTCCACCTTCCAAAGTGACAGCAACAAGGATTGATTATTCATTTGCGACCAAAGTTGATGTTGATGTCATTTTATGAGTTGAGTTGAGGCGCTGTAGGAAATATGTGGCGTCGGTAAATACAAGATCTGAAGACTTGACATCTGACATCAACCAAACAGAAGCATGAGCGGTAAACATAATCTTAAGTTGGCAGCGTTTCACAGCATTGTGTTGAAAGCTGAACTCATCAAATTAAGTAGCCTTTTCAGTGACGCTCTTCGAGTCACACTCTGCACTCACGTCAGCGACCTAACACTCATATGTGGGAGAATACTTGTGTGAAATGGATGTTGAAGGGTACTTTACCAGTCTGATGGGTAGTTGAATAAATAGTGGGCCCATTTAACTTCCACGATGAGTTCGTTATCGATTAAACAGTGTTTTAATTGCCGTAAGCTCAGATTTTGTTCATTTTGGAGCCATGCTCCAAGCTTCCCCAAGGTGAATTTAACGACTAGCACACGTTCGGTGAACTGATTAAATGCAATTTACATTTGATTTATTCGGAGTCTATGCCCTATTGGGCTGAGGCTGACACACATTGGGTGACAATAAGCTGTAATCAGTGAAGCAGTCTGATACAAAACGTGTGATCCACTACAATCAAGATAGAGGAAGACGAGCGAAAGGGCCAAGAGCTATAGAGATAGAGAGGGTGCGAGAAAAGGAAGAGAGGGTGAGGGGAAGGAGGGAGGGAGGGAGGAAGGGAGGGTGGGAGAATAGGAAGAGAGGGTGAGGGAAGGAGGGAGGGAGGGAGGGGGGAGGGAGGGAGACCGAGAGAACCTTGACACATTATATGAGATGGCGCCGTTCCAGCGCAGGGCCGGCGATGTCTGCTGCATTAGGTCAGTGTATTTTCCCCCGGCACTGGTGCCGCTATCTGGGCTTAAACAATGCAATGGAGGCTGGAGGCAGTGGTATGGGAGGCGGAGCGGCGTCAGCTGACGGCACGACCAGAAACAAACAGGCCCGCTGCAGCTGCAGCAGCTCGTTACAAACAGCAGCGCCGGCCAGCTGCCTCCGACCGACGATTTTAGACAGCGCACTGCAGTGAGGGGCTGAAAGAGCTGCGATATGGAAGACGATACTGACTTAATGGCTACTCTGGCAAGAGGATTACTGCTTATATATTCTTTAAGCGGCAATGCCAGAAATGGTGTTGTGTTTGCAAACCGCAAGAATATGTAAATGATAAGGGAACGGACTATGCCCGAGATATGTCACGGAGTCTTCAAAAGGAATAGGTTCAGGCATATCACATCTTGTGGTCGTATGTGAAATGTCTGGCTAATAGGAGCTCGTCACGGGTATTGCCTGCAAGTGCTTATCGTACATAACTCCTTAAAACTGTGTATACAAGGCATCTACATTCTATACTCTATACTGGTCCTTCATTCATGTTTGTATAAATATATACATGAACACAGTACTATGACATGGGTGCCAGCATATTCAAAACTGAACCGTGTGATTCTTGAATCCTGGAACTGGATCACGACGCGTACGGAGTTTAACCTGGTAAAGACCGTTTTGTGTGAAGTGTCGAGTGAAACCAAATCCTCGGAAATCTGGCAGCACTGTTAGCTTTTTGTTCGGGAGTCTTGTGGCAACATTGGAATACCGACTGTCGACCGAATCGTATTGCACTACAAAACTTAGTTACCTATAACTTCACTTCAAAGGGAATTTGTGAAGACAATAGGTTAAGGTCACGAACAGTACATAGGTCCAACACGTACTGTAGGCCATAGGCGACGACACTGGGAGATGGCCAGCTCAGGTCACCGACAGCTTCTCCAACCGAGTCATGGCTGTTCGCTGATACCATGTGGACTATGGCAGCGTCTCAACGGGCCCAGGTGTTCTTTCCGGCTCATATGATATGGGACAGACAACTTACGTGACAGTGGGTATAGTTCTTCTAGTCCTGTAGCTACATGACACGTGACCAAAATCATTTAGTCAGACATGGTTGAAAATGACAGCGTGTCACACGCTTCGTGTTCGTATAACGCCAGGTCTTAGAATCGAGCATTCACAGTGGCGTGAGAAGGCTGATTTGTTTCAGGTGCTATTGGCCAAGTTATGTCCCCAGTGGCCATGGCAATTGAGGTTTTCAATCAAGAAAGTTCCTGCGCACATGATCCTACAGAAGATCCAAAGGTCATAAACATTGCCCGGACAGTAATATCTCAGTGAAGTAGATTTGCTCTGTCGGTGGGGCGCTGTTACCGCTGGGGAGAGTGAGAGCCAGGGGATCCATCTCAATATCACACGCTCGCATCGAAACACAAGGGTGGCATGCATGAGGAGTTTGTGTCGATCTCTTTCTCACTCCACCACAAGCGGCGTACATTGGACAACTTTCAGAGAAGTGAAACATTCCCCTTAAGAAATGACAACACGTAGGACATTTGTAGCGTTCATTAGTGTGTACTGTGCAAATCACGGCTGAAATATTTAACGTTCCAGAACATCTGCCTAGAAAACAGTCGCTGCCAACACAGCATGAGTGAATAAGGCCCTGGATCGTCATTTGCGGGCTACTGAAACTATACCCCGTGGTTTAAAGGGAATGTTTCACTTCTCTGAAAGTTGTCCAATGTACGCCGCTTGTGGTGCAAAATATTGTATTGCTGCGAACACGATTCTGCATTTGTTTCTCACAAACAGTGCTCAATTTATGAAAACTAAGTTTTAGTATTTGGCTGATGCGTCCATTGAAGGAATTTTTTGGAAATAGAAAAAACCTTCACGCTGCAATATGTAATGACTAGTGTATGGCTAAAGTATAGCCAAATGTAACAGTCCTTACCTTTCATCACATTTGATAAAAAGGGCTGACGAATCGGTTTAAGAGGCTACCCAACATTAACGGCCTATATTCTTTTGCAGATGTCCAAACAGACTCAATTTACTTTCGATTAGACCTCTGTGGGTGTTTTAACTTCTACAATACTTAATTTCAATCATCAATGGAAATCCAACAACTTGGCCATCTCAACTCAAATCTTATGTTAATGTGAAACATTCCCTTTAACCCAAAACGCTCAAGTTTATCAAACTTTTTTATCTCACCAAATGCGAGGCATAATGAAGTATCTTTATGAAATTAAATAATGTATAGTGTTTTTTGCATGAAACCACAATAGTTATGTTTTAAGATTCTGTGACATGACAACAGCGCTGATAATAGATTTTTCTCAGGTGTGGCTGTCTCATAGTTTTCCTACGTTTTCAGTGAAAGATGCGAAGCGAGGCATCAACTTCTTGTGGTATGCAACACTTATCTCACCGGCATGTGCAATCGAAGAAAAATGCACTTAAGGCACATAAGGCTCAAGTAGTTTTAGCTTGATTTCGGCATGCCATTGGCATATAATACACTTGTACCCAAGCACGGTATGCACAAGGATAAAGTGTTGCATGATAAATGCAAAGCTTCACCATGGGTGATGGAAAGTGCCGCATCAGCTAGCCGTAGGTAAATCGGCTTGAAGAACAGCTCCTACCGCATGCCAAGAATAACCTTGGCTGCATTTAGAAACATCGACGTACTTTGGTCGATGAGTTTCAACTCTAATTTAAATTCCATAGCAAGCACCATCCTGGGCATAAAAATAAACTAGCCTGCTGTTGACACTGCAGTTCCTTTTTAACTGACCATTCTGTCTGCACTTAGCGCTTGAAGGAAAGTGGGTGATGAATTATTCACTGGACCACTTCGCAAACAGACAGCAGCAAGGTCATATTTTCAGACAGTGACCTTTTAAAGCAACTGGCATAATGCTATACTGATTCTAGCAAGTAATGTAGGGATTCTTAAAGACAACATTGGCATATATGTGAAGGACATATTTTTTGTTAATCACAGGTGCCCTGAGTAGGTAGGGACTCTTAAAGACAACATTGGCATATATGTGAAGGACATATTTTTTGTTAATCACAGGTGCCCTGAGTAGGTATAGAGTGTAGCAGGTCATTTAGGTAGTTAGCAAACTGCCAATTAAACAATTGTATTATTAGAAAGAATGCTGGTAAGTAATTGCCATTTTCAAATGAAACGGAAACAAAGCATGCCCATGCATTCCGTTTGCTCATGTTTGGTCTAATGGCATTTGCAATGTTTCCGTTTTCTAAATATTATCATGTCAGCCATTCAGATCGTCCATACCCTTCTTATTATAAAAATACGACGGAAGATTCTCAATGTCCGGGAGGGAAACCCATTCCACAAATATCAGGATCAATCTAGGGCCAAAGAAGGTTGGCTCTCTTGAAAACGCGCAATGGTGGAAGGCTCAGTGAAATGCAGCTGCTAGAGGTACTCGCTGCCCACGAACCTGGAAAATGTCGTGCGGTGCAGCATGTGGTTTCCTCCAATTCCCGTTTCGACAGTGCGTTGGTGAATTGGACTGATGCACCCGATATGAAATGGCACGCATGGGCGTTTTAGTAGATCCGCCGGGGGGGGAGGGGCAAGCCCTCAAGGGCGCCCAAACACTCATGAGGGCGGGCGTCACGAAAAAAATTGCCTGAGAGGCGGGGGGGGGGGGTAGGCTCCGATAAATTTCCGAGGGCGCCTATGATTTACCAATTTGGTACTCGTCCCTCCAAAATATCCTTCAAAGGCGCCCTCCGAGTCCAATGTACCTCTGAGTCACCCTCCGGCCAGAATATCTCCGAAAGCGCCCTACGATACATCTCCGAGGGCGCCTCTCAATCGCTCGAGAGACGCACCCTCTGGTGGAACGGAGGCGCCCCGCCTCACACTCAGCGAACAACGCTTTGGAGGTTTATTTTAGGGAGGGGCGCCTCGGGCTCGGAGATTGTATCTGGGGTGATTTTGGACTATGTAGAGAAGGGCGCCTTCAGGGTGAATGCATCTTGGGCTTGGAGGTATGTGGGAAGGCGCCTTCAGAGATGTTGGAGGGCCGCTTCATATCGCCTTCTCCGCTATATGTGACGGAGCACACCACCGTAGGTGATACGAGGACGCCTTTGAAGGTATAGTGGGAGGGCCCATCGGAGACGTATCGGAGGGCATCTTTGGAGCCCTGCAGAGTGGTAGAATTTTGAGAGAGCGTTTTCAAGGTGCATGGGGCGCTTTGGGAGGTAATGTAGGAGGGCGCCTTCATGTTGGTATCGGATGGCTCTTTGGGATGTGTATGGGAGCGGCGCCTGTGGAGGTATGTTTGAGGGCCGCTTTCAGAGTTTATACGGGCGCCTGTGAAAGCATGTTGGAAAAGCGTAAATGGTGTATTAAAGGTCGCCTTTGGAGCTATTGAAGGCGTTTTGACAGGAATGTTTGGGAGGGCACTTCAGGTGTCCGGAGCGCGCGCATCACATTAGTGAAAACGCGCTTATATTCAGCCGGAGCGCGTCTCACAATCAGCGATGGCGCGCCTTCGGCGCCTTTACTGAATATGAGGCGCACTTTTTATAAACCGAAGGCGCTTCGGCGCCTTCAGTGCCAATTAGAGGGCAGCCTTCGGTCCTGAGGGCGCTTTCGAGCGCCAAGGGGGAGGGGCGGGGGGGGCATGGTTGCGGTGACCCCCGTAATAGCCCTGATGGCAACCTTTGAATGTTTACCCTAAAATCTGGATCATACGTGCCATTTTCAAGAAAAATGTCAGAATGAGTAAATATGAAGTTGGAAAATCTGGAAATATTAAAGCATGCACGTGGTAGCATCCTTTGCTATTCAAAACAGCTGTTAATCTGGCTTTACCAGTGCATGACATTTATTATTTGTATAGCACTCTGCAAAGGCTGACTCATCATCTAATCAAAGTTCCTGTGCTTGAGAAAACCTGCAACTATAATAGTAAATCTGTACCATTGGGCTGCGGATCGTAACAGGTACCATTAGGCTGCGGATTATAACTCCCCGTTGAATGTTGTTCGGCTCGTACAGTGCACTGTGCTTGTAGTTATATCACTTTGGTAAGATCTGAGGCAGGCTTGCGATAGCCAGTCCCGGGAGACAATGCATTACACCGTTCACATATCACGCATTCCCCATTCATCATCAACATAGCGTGTGAGAGTGACACGCAAATGCCAGCTAACATGCCCGCCGGCTAAAAGTGCCGGCTAACATGCCGCTAACATGCCAAATGCCGGCTAGCATGCCTGCGGCCTGTTTGTCCGTCAACACATAGCGAGTGTCGTGTCGCCAAAACACAGCACCTGCAGCTGGAACCCGCCAGCCGAGTCGCCGTCTCCGGCTCAGGGGAATAGGGGATGCAAACTCGCCACACGTTTGCGGAAACTTTTGAAATCGTGCTGCAAAATAGACTCACAAGAAGTATGTTTTGTCGCGAACTTCTGTGGATTACAAGTTTAGGGTTTCTCGATCAAAGAAGTCATTTCTGCGTGTTGTTTTCACAGCGTGATCTCAAGAAGTTTCTGTATAGCCGTGGCTTTCGCTAATTAAAGTTTCACCTCTAGCCGACGCCCTGAATGACGGAGGCTAGACTTGAATTCCGCTTTAGCTTTGGTTTTAGGTATTAAACTTTCCAGACTAAATCACTTTATTGTATTATATTTAAGTGCTATTGAGGAAATGCTATAAATGAAGCCAAGGAAATATAAACTCAAGCAGCGATAAGTGAAGATGACAGTGACACATCATCAAGCAACTACACAGTTCTATTAAAATCTGATACGAAAGCATGGACCAATCTTCTCCACAATATTTGAGAAGTTGTCATTAAAGTTAATTGAGATCTGAACTCTGAACTCAATTTTCTTTCTGAGAACTTTCTGAACTCAATTCGCTTTCTGCGTTTAATTATGTGTGTTTGATGATGCGTCATCTTACACTTATTGCCGCTGTAATCAGTGTGATACAATCATAAATTTAGACCATTGACATATTTCGATAATATTACATTTAACTCTATTCCCAGCAAGCAGCCATAATTTTATGTCAACCTGCGTAGGGGAGATTCTGCCACCTCCCCGAGTTTTCGAGAGCCGCTCGGTTGATTTCGTTGGAGCCAAATACAGGCGCTGATTCAGGATTTTGGTCAGGGGCGCCACATACAAAAAGCTGCGCCCTCCGGGCGCGTCGTGCCCGGTTCAGGGAGGGGGCGTTCTAGTGCCCCCTAGATCTGCGACTGCAATACCATTCGACTTGTCATATCTTTGTTCATATACCCGAAATTTAATCTTTGTTAAAAAATTGTATTATTTTTTAGGCATAATTGGAAGTTGTATCACTGGACAAGAGCGAGGGTCCCTTCAGATCGTCTATGGCCCCTCCGACCTTTTCACCGTCTTTCCGACCTGCTTTTTAGAGACTCATCTGGGATTTACGAAAAACATGACGTGGAGTGGGTGATATAGTTAGATATAAAGAGGACCTACTCTGCAATAAGAAGAAAACATCAAACGCAGAGCTTTTGGGTATATTGCAACATCCTTCGTTAGCGATTCAAATTTAAGCGGCATTTGGTTAACATGATATTGCTCGTCTTTAACTTGCAACCTGGAGGGGGGGGGGCGAAATCCGCCCACTCCTAAGTTTGTTTCGAGGATAGCGGAAAAAACGGCGGCACTTTCGGTCTGATCAAGGGCCCCTTTGATCTGCACAGGGACCCTCTGAACTTTCCAGGGGCCCTCTGGTCTGTCCAAGGGCCCTCCAGCCTTCTAAGAGGTCCTTCCGACCTGGTAAGGTACTGTGCTGGCTGCTTTGTCACCCTGCCAACATGCTCAGAGGGTCATCTGACCTGCCCAGGAGCCCCTCTGTGCAGTCTAGGGGCCCATTCGACGTGTTCAGATGGCCCTTTGACCTGCTCATGGGCCCTTTCGGTCTGGCCAGGGGCCCTCTGACATGCACAATGCACATGGCTGTTTTGAATGTAAAGGCAAGCAGAGGACCCTCTACAACCAGCAGGGCTGTATGAAGAACGACAGGAGCCCTCTGTAGATCGTCAGGCACTTTAAAAGCTGGTAAAGAGCCCTCTCCACACTGGCTGGGGCCATATTCATATATTTGTTTTCGGGTTCGTGGACGTTCTTGTATGTCATTGCCACGTAAGGCGTTTTGCGGCCGCCTGACACCATTCAAAACACTGGGGCCTTCGGCCCCAGGGGGCCCTCACTCGGTCGCCAGAGGGGCCCACCTGGCCTCCAGGGGGGACATGGCCTCTAAAGCTCCCCTTAGCCACGCCACTGGCAGGCAATTCAAAGGCAAATAAGACAGTAACAAAAAGTTAACGGTCACATTATTAACAAATTCAGATTTCCTTAAAGCAATTTGATCCGTTAACCTGTTCAAAGTTCCAAAAAGCGTGAATATATATTTTATAAGTATTTACATTGTTATTACACGTTTTGTCAAGTAAACATAAGTTAACAAACCCGTGACCACATACATATGTCAAAAAAGTTATGTACGGGTACCTACATGACAGCGAACATTATTTAGATGCCAAGTTGGCAGTGCACATGACATAGACGTGAAAGCCAAGTCACCAGCAGCGCATGATTCAGGTGGGATAGCCAAGTTGGCAACACACATGATTTAGGCATGATAGCCAAGTTGGCAGCGCATGATTTAGCCGTAAAAGCCACGTCGGCAGCAGTGCATGGCGCAGCCAGAACAAACTTTCTCGTTCAGCGTACTTAAACAAACTTGGGTTATTTCAACAGATGGAACAAACGTGTCCACTGTTCGCTTCTGTTTAACAGCACTGTTTGTGCCAAACTCAGGAGTCGAGCTCATGCTGGACCTTTTCCGACGGGACGGTTTCGCAGGGCTACAGGAGAAGAAATCTCTGGCTCTTATGCAGTGGCGATGATGCCCTACATACATATATGAGGAATATATCAGTTTCATTGGTTGGATAAGAGATGGACCGTCAGAAATATCGAGCTTGCGTGGAACCTGGCTCTTTAATAAGCTGCAGCAGTAGCCCATTCCGCTTTGATAGTTCAGGGCCAGCGCAGGCCATAGGTCACGCGAAGGCTAAAAGCCGGCTATTTTACACCGAAAACCATTATTTGATTCACATCTTTATCGTTCATCGAAGTCCTTTCAAGTCGTCTACAATCCAGAACATCCCCGGAAAAGGTGCTGCTGCTAAACAGGATGTTGGCCAGGCCAGCGGCGCCGGAAGTCGACCACGGGTCCGTCCGACGTCTGCAAACCCACTGTGACGTAATAGGGCGGCGTTATGTCTATCGAAGACGTCGCCCTACATTAACCGCGTCCACACCCATCACCTTCCGGTGTCACAACACAACCACACAACACACACACACACACACACACACACACACACACAAGTTCACACGATCGACACACACACCACACACACAACCACACACACAACACACACACACATCACACACACACACGCGCGCGTCGCGCGCGCGGGCGGCACGCACGCACGCAAGCACGCACGCACGCACCGGCGTAACACGTCACACGCACACGCACACGCCATTTGTATAGGCGCACACGCAACAGCACACGCACACGCACCACGCACGCACGCACGACGCAACGCACGCGCGCACGCAATGCACGCCATACACACACAGACACACGCAGCACATAAACACACAGACATTACCGCCACGCCACGCACAGCACACGCACACGCCACGCACACGCAACGCACACGCAACACACACACCACACACACCACACACATAACAAACAACACACACACACACATTCATTGGAAGCAGCCAACCCCCGGCCCGCCCCACGAGGGGGGCTGCACTGCCCAGCCACCGGCCAGCCTCCAAGGGATGTTACCTGGTTCGGCTCCATACGGCGCGCAGTCACCACAGGTCACGTGCTGCTCGGGTCACAGGTCAAGGTCAGCCGGAGTACCGGCGGTGGCGGCGGCGGCAGCGCGACTGGCCGCGATTCTCACCTGGGGCGGCGACGGGGGCGGTGTGCGCGGCGGTGCCGCCGCTTCGTGGCCGCGGCGGCCGACTGCCACCCTGGCCGCCGTCGCCTCCGACGGCCGCGCACGCGCCGCCGCCGCCGCCACCGCCACCGCCGCCACCACCGCCGCCGCCACGGCCGCCACCGCCGCCGCCGGGGCTGTGAAAGGCATCGATCACGGCGCGCGGGCGGCCGCCGAATTAGGGCGAGCCGCGCCTGACCCAGCGTAAGTGGATGAGTTTTACCCGGTGTATAATGTGATGGGATGGAGTGGTGTGGTGACCGTCGCTGGAGGCAGACGCCACTACAACGGACCGGAGAAACGAGTCATTCGGAGGGAAGAGGCTCGGATTCATTGCTGCAGAGCACTGAATGAATCTAGCACGGGAGTCGTCGCCGATGCAAGCGAGAAAAAAATGCACATACTGTTTTTTATATAGTGAAGTTTTGGCTGCATTTAACCCATGCCGTGCCGGTACTCGGCGCCACCTTCGCCTTGCCGGGGGTGGTAGGTGGGGGGGGGGGATAGGATCCCCCTTGAACTCAGCTCCTATGGGACGTAGACAAAAACGGAAAATGCTAAAAGTAGTTCGGAAAATAAAACAAATAGTTTACAAAAGGCTGTAAAAATAATTTTGGAACTATTTTAAGATATGTTTTTGTCTCAGGTCAACATTGAAGTCACCAGAGGTCATCAAAGGTCAGTTTTTCAGTTTTAGTACTTCGATTTAAAAAACGGAAACTATGACAGCTAGGAACAAACGGAAAAACAATCAAAGCTCTCGTAAAAATTGTAATCGCCTTAAGCGTCATTCAGACGGAGTGAGTGAGACCGCGAAGCGGTCGAACGACGTAGTCTTACAGATGGGCCAAACATCTCCGTCTGCATCTTGGCTTGCTTGATTGCTTGAATTGAATGCGTGGGTTTCAGGGATAACTGCCGTTTCACTGCACTGGATTAGCAAAAGTTATACACTTGATAATTTTTGCCGTTAAATAACAACATGGTATAGGCTACGTGAAAATATTTAACACAAACTGAAGAAAACTTCTCACCATCCATAGATAAAAAAAAAATTTATATCGGTTGCAGGGATAAGCACGTGCTTTGACTTCGAATTCACCTTCCGCGGTGAGAATCAGAAATAAAAATAACTAAGTGCCACAGAAGGGTGCAGGTAAGTATTGTTTTACTATTGCATCAAACAACAATGTTTAACAGCTGCCGGACACAAATGAAATAACTCGCTCCGTCTGCTTCATGCCATGCATGCCTTACTAGTCAAATTATAGCTCAGGTCAATAGTTTAGGCTCCAGGCTCCAGAGTTCATCAAAGGTCAAAAAGGCTATTTTGGGGTAAATTGATTTTTCGTAAAATAGCCTTTTACCTGATACAGATAAGGTTATATGTTTGACGTCATCATGTTTGTATTGATAAGGCACTTTGAAACATATTAGTGTTGAATGGGTTAGATCAACTTATAAAATTGACCTCAGGTCAAGATCAAGTGTGACCTAGAGGTCACGCTGCATATTAGGAGACGTGTCTCGACAAGACAAACACATTAGTGTCGGTTTTGAGGTTACCCTGTAGAGGTTACTGAACACAAATGAATTGCACCTGGGTCATCAAGAATGGCCCATGATAACACGATACAGAAGGAATTGTACTGCTGGGGCATTTCACGACATTTCGACCAATTTTGTATCCCAAATAACACCATCATTTTTGTTTTTGTTTTTTGTTTAAAATTTGTGTAGAGGGTTATTTTGGATTCTGAATTCAGCTGTGGCAATATTAGCTCGATCTGATTTCAAGTTCTCGAGTTATTCAGACGGAGTGAGTGAGACCGCGAAGCGGTCGAAACGAACGTAGTCTTACAGATGGGCCAAAATCCGTCTTCATCTTTGCTTGCTTGATTGATTGAATGCGTTGGGTTTCAGGGATTAACTCCCGTTTCACTTGCACTGATTATGCAAAAGTATACACTGATTAATTGGCCGTTAAAATAACTCATTGTATAGGCTACGTGAAATATTTAACACAACTGAAGAAAACTCACCATTCATAGATAAACAAAACTGAATATCGGTTGCAGGATAACACGTGCTTTGACTTCGAATTCACCTTTCCGCAGGTGAGAATCAGAAATTACAAATAACTAAGTGCCACAGAAAGATGCAGGTAAGTATTGTTTTAGTGATTTTACTATTGCATCAAACAACAATGCTTATTTCAGTTGTGGACAACAAATGAATAACTCGCTCCGTCTGCTTCATGCCATGCATGCCTTACTTAGTGCTCTGGATTGCAAGGTCACACTGCAGAGGTAATTTTGGAGGCAGAAAAAGTGCATTTTACTTACCCAAATGTCAAAAATACTTGTATGGCTGAACTCTCAATATAACTAAGATTTTATTTCTGGGACTTGTTGCGCGACCTTGAATAACCTTGACCCCGTGACATTGTGACTTTTTTTTGTTGACCTCGTGTGACCTCGGGCTCACCTCTGATTTCAATTGTTTACTTCTTAAATACTTATCAATGTATTGCCTAACAACAAAACAAATACAAAATGTGTGTTTTTTCCCTCTAATTTTCATATTTTTCATCTATATCCGTGCGTATTTTCGAATCACCCCCCCAATGGTAATTCGAAGGAGGGGTAACGGGCAAATATCTGCGAAAACTATGAAACTGATTTGGACGGTGTCTTCACTATTCTATCTTGCGTGGGGGGTGGGGTTTCTTACCCCAAAAAAAACCCGGGGTGCCGTATTTAATTTAATCTATTTGGTTTAATCTTTAATGACCAATGGACCAAAACCACTAAAAAACGTTGCAGATGACCTCAGGCTCCGAACCCATGGGACCGATTTGGGCGTGGTCTTCACCATTTGATACGGCATAGCCCCAAACGGTGCTGTTTCAGAACTTTATCCAATTTTATCCTATCAGAGTGGACCGAGTTGGACCAAAACCGCCTTAAGTCGTTGAAGACGACATCATGCTTCAAACATATTGGATTTTTTGGACGGGATCTTCACCATTCGATCCAGCTCGATCCAAAACAGTGCCATGTCGAGTTTTACCAAGTTTGGTCCAATATAAGTAGACCAAATTAGACCAAAATCATCCAAACTGGCGGTTTTGGTCCAATTTGGTCCACTTAGATTAGACCAATTTTATAAAACTCTTGCACGTCCCCGTTTGGGGACCAAGCCAGATCGAATGGTGAAAAGACCGTGTTCAAAATTGGTCCCATATGTTTCGGAGCATGGACGTCTACAATTATTGTTGTGTTTGGTTCCATTTTGCTCCACTTCTAAGATTCAATCAAAAGTGGGATAGAACTTCAAAAAGGTATTGTTTTGGAACCATGCCAGACCACGCCATAGAGACCACGCCATAGATGGGCGAAGACCCCGTTCATATCGGTTCCATAGATTGTGAGCATGACGCCGTTTGCAACTATTTTTTGCGTTTTTGTTCTAATTTGGTCCACTTATATTGAACTTAGGTAGATCAAACTCATAACCACAACGTTTTGAACTACGCCAGATCGATTGGAGAAAAAGTCAAAATCAGTCCCATGGGTTTGGAGCATGATGTCTGCTACAATTTTGTGTGGTTTGGGTGGTTTGGGTCTAATTTGGTCCACTTAAATTAGACCAAAGCGGAAAAAGTTAAAGACGGCACCGTGTTAGACCACGATCATCCAACCAATCCAACCATCAACCATCCAACCAACCAAAGACCATCTAATGGTGAAAACCCCGTCTAAATCGGTTCATAGCTTTGCAGATATTTGCTCGTTACCCCTCCCTCTGGGGTAATTCGAAAACACGCACGTATATAGATGGAAAATACGGAAATTAGAGGAAAAACGTACCTTTTTTATTTGTTGCGTTGCTAGGCAATGACTGCAGGTCCATTGACAAGTATTTTGAGAACCAAAAAACTTAAATCAGAGGAGCACCCGAGGTCACACGAGGTCAACAAAAAATATAGCAATGTCACGGGGTCAAGGTCATTCAAGGTCACGCTAACAATCCCAGAAATAGAATCTTCATTTCATTGCAAGTTCAGCCATACAAGTATTTGTGACATTTGGGTAAGCACTCTTTTGGCCTCCAAAAATACCTCTGCAGCGTGACCTTGCGAAAATGCCCGAGGCTATAACTCAAGAATCTGTTGTCAGATCGAGTGCATATTTTCACAGTTGAATTCAGGACCAATGCTAATTCATAGCCCTGTTCACCAATGTTAATCAAAACCTGAGAGATAACGGTGTTTTCGATTGGTTGAAATGTCGTGGAAAGTCTCTATCTTCTAGCCTCTTGCTTTCTTGCGTATCCTCGAAAAAGGAAGCATTTGAATATGTACCCATTTACTTATAATGGGGAGGTCACGAAATTGACCCAACCTAGGTCACCGATATAATAAACTAGATAAATAAATTGTATGTATATATGACCTTATGAAATCCAGTAAGTTTGAAACTGATCAGCCCGAAACTGTGACTGCAGGTGCGGACGTTCTTTTTGTGGACTGGTAATCTGACCTGGGATGAACCGAGGTTAAGGATTTTACACAATTTTTATAATTGATGCCCGAACAGCCGCTTTTCTCGAAAAAAGTTAAGGGCCGTCTAAACGCCCCCCTCCGGCATGGCGCGGGTTAAAGGAAATAGTTCGCCTGATTTTTTTTTTTTTTCCAAACACGATTTAAATTATATTTTTGAAATTACAGCTTATTAATATGTTCAAAATTAGCAATGCATCGCGCCGCATTCAAGACAGAAGACGTAGGTACATACATTTATTAATTTATCAAAATGTATATACTCTCTGCAACGTCAAACGAAAGAATCGAATGGCTCAGCCAATCAGATTCGAAAGTAGTCGCGTAGGATTACTGTTTAGCCTCTGCCCAGGTGTATTTAAGGCCCACATTCTTGCCATTATTTATTTATGGCCCACATTCCTTCGACAAAAAGTCAAATATATTCGGCTGGAGAGCCTTTTAAACCCAGAAAACTTGCAGTTAGGGGTTTTTAACACGGGCTACAAAACTGCTATCTCAGTTCAAAACTAATGTTGAAGGTGAACTCTTTCATTTAAAGGGCATGTTATCGGGCTGTTGAGCATGTTGCTATATAATTGTATTAATTTAAGTAGTGCTTCCTGGTCCTTATTCTCCTAGCCGCATTGATCCGTTTACAATTGTCATGAAAACGTTATAAGCCGTTTTCGCGATGGGTTATTTTGCGCGAAATTTTTAAAACATTTTAAAATGTTTTAGTATGCAAGTTTTAGTATACGTATCCATTCCTTAAGTACATAACTTTTGCAAACGAAATTTTGTCTTGAAATTGTCTCTTAGAATTTTGTAATTATGTTGTAAGAATATTAGTATTTACAAAATTGCGTTTGGTGGTAATTAGCAAGATAATTATGCATAGGTTAATCTGTGATTGCCAGTATTTCACTACTGAAACTTTTCAGAAGACTCCGAAACATTAATCTCGGGGTCACGCTATTGGGTCGCTCAACAAACCGACCTCCCCTGATTCCAAATGGACTCGCCGGCCAGCGAATCGTTTCTAGGCGGCATTTATGCGCATTGCGAAGCGACTTGTGATCCATGACGCTGCCAGATGAGTGACTTAGTATGGTGGTATTGCTTCATGAACGAATGGACTCTAGACCGCATATAATTCTTTAGAAACGGGACAATTTTGTATCATAATCTTGTAATTGAGGCTCATTTCATGTTTCCATAAACTCTTGGAAATAATGATAATATCGCCTAAATCAGTAATTTATTTTTCTTGGAATATATCGTATCCTAAAACTTTTTAAAACATTTTAAAATGTTTTAAAACATTTCGGGCAAAATAACACATCGTGAAAACGGCTATTCTTAGTTACACTTGTATTGTATTCACCATGTTATTCATGCCGAAAGACTCAGAAGCAGTCCCCGTTTGAGCTGTGTGAGCCTGGCGGGCGAGAGAGCTGGGGACTGTGAAGCAGCTGCGGAGCTGCGCCGCTGGGCCAGCCGCGCCACGAGGATCGTGTCCTGTGATTTCTCCGGGGATCCCTCCACGCACCACTCAGGCGCCCCGCGCCCCGCAGCCTGCCAGGAAAAACGACCCGGCCCCGGTCCAATCGCGATATTACATGCCGCAGTAATATATGACGAATACCATAACAGCTGCATACCGCCGGATTAATCAAACCGGTCGCGGTGTGACTGTTATCGGGGCGGAATTTATGGAAATGCTTTGAAAAAATGAAATATTAACTATTTCCCGATGGACATGAAGTTTCGAAGCATGGGCAGGGGCGGCGCCACCATATTTTCCTGGGGGGACAAAGTCGAAAGGGGCCTCCTTTTCCCAGGGGGCCTCCTCCCCCAGGGCCTCCATGGGCTGTAGGGGCCTTCCATTGATTTGGGGCTAACAAAAGCGATGCATGTTTATTTGCTTCTTTAAATGGTAACCACATGGCGATATCTACCTATTGCTCTTCGGTATTACCGAAATTCGGAGCACCAAACATAGCTGGCCCACTTTTTTCTTTGTGATGCCTCCAAACCCGCGCCTCTCTGCTCGTACATGTTTCTGCGCGAGTGTTGACTAACCGGTTGTAATTGCAAAATGTGTTTTGTCTTTCTGAGGAATTAGCTATTAGTTTGATGGTTTGCATTACGATGAAATTCACCATTATGGGCACCTAGGTTAAGTTACTTATATTGTTTTATGATTTTTATTCTTTTATCTATTAAGGATTGAATAAACACAGCATTATTCACAGGACGATGTTGTGTTAATACAGAGAACCTGGGACATACAAATTACGACAATACAAAGCACGTAGACAAAATGTCGTCAAGAAAGCGGGGCGGTGCCTCTTTAAACGCCCCATTTCCCAAGCGGAATGGCTTTTCATTCCCCAAATTGTCGAAAGGTTCAATGAAACCGCTGAAAAGGGCACGTTACAAGGAAGGATAATACAGTGTGGCAGGTATGGCATGAGCCATACAACTTTTAAAAAGCTGGAGTTAGTAAAACTTGAGGGGTCTCTTATTTCATCTTTAAAACCAACGACACCAGTTTGGATCGCTATATCAATATATTTATTTTTTGTACCAAAGCCTGAAATTTTTAAAAGAAATTACCCGCGGAGCGGCGCGAAAATTTTGAATATTATGCCCTGGACATGCATTAATCATTAATCCGTCGCTTTGCGTATTAGTGCGAACTGCGCGACCTCTAAAACTGTTATTTTGCCTTAAAAAGTTGCTGTAAGAAGTGATAACGTAGCCTTTTGCCCAATAAGATATAGAAAAAAGTATTAAACTTATAACAACACAATTAAAGCGCCTCAAATACGTTGCATTTTATTCAGTTTTCACTCGTATACCAATTTTGAATTTGTTATGGCAATGGCGCCGCGAAGCGCGCGATTTTTTTTTATTTGTGGTCGGAACATGGTCTCATGTAAGCTAGGATCAGACCAGTGGCCGGATACAAGGGGAAGATGGTCCGATAGGGCTATACCCCTTGTTTATAGTTGGTGCTGAGGTTAGATAATAAATTAACAGGCGTGGATCGCCCCCCCCCTGAGCCGGGTCTCGCTTATGGTTTGCGCCGTAGGGCGCGCCCGGGAGGGCGCAATTTTTTGTGTTGCGCCAACCCTCTGACTGAAATCTGGATCCGCGGGCCTGATTAAAAATATATATATAAATGGGACAAATAAAAAGGCCTCCTCCAAAATGAAAGTCGGCCAAAATCCGACAGCTTAACTATTTTATGGGTAGTTTTTAGGGGCCAATTTTAGTGGCAGGGGCCTCCTGACTATCATGAGGCCTCTTGTCTGGTATCGGGAGCCTTCCCTGTTCTAGGTACCGAGGGCATCCCTGTCTAGTACTGGGGCGGAGCCTCCTATTTAGTACTGGGGCGTCTCATGTCTAATTACTGGGGGCCTCCTGTCTAGTACTGGGTAGTAGGGGGCCTCCTGTTAAGTATGGGCCTTCTGTCTAGTACTTGGGCCTCCTGTCTAATACCGGGCCTTCGCTATAGGTACGGCCTTCCTGTTTAGTATGGGGCCTTCCTTTTAGATGGGGGCCTATTGTCCGTACTGCGGCTCCTGTCTTATTACTGGGGAACCTCCTGTTTAAGTATCAGGGTTTCCGGCTTAGATGGGGGGCCTTCCTGTCTAGTACTGGGGGTATCCTGTTTTAGTGTTTTAGTATTGGGGGTCTCTTGTATATACTGGGGGCCTCCTGTCTAGTACTGGAGGGGCCTCTGATTTATTAATTGAGGGCAATCCTGTCTAGTACTGGGGGCCTTCCTGTTCTGTCTAGTAATGGGGGGGGGTGCCTCCTGCTAGTAAGGTGAACCTCCTTTCTAATGCTGGAGGCCTCCTGTCTAGCACTGCACTGGGGCTCCTGTTTGCACTGCACTGGGGGCACTCCTCCTTGCACGCACTGGGGGCCTCCTGTTCTAGCACTGCACTGGGGGCCTCCTGTTAGCACTGCACCTGGGGGCCTCCTGTCTAGCACTCACTGGGGCTCCTGTCTAGCACTGGCACTGGGGGCCTCCTGTTTAGACTGCACTGGGGGCCTCCTGTTTAGCACTTGCACTTGGGGCTCCTCCTGTTTAGCACTGCACTGGGGGCCCCTCTGTCTAGCACTGCACGGGGGCCTCCTGTCTTAGCAACTTGCACTGGGGGGCCGCTGTCTAGCACTTGCACTGGGGCCCCTGTCTATCACTGCACTGGGGGCCCTCTGTTTAGCATGCACTGGGGCCTTTCCTGTTTAGGCACAGCACTTGGGGCACCTCCTGTTAAGGCACTGTACTGGGGCCTCCTGTCTAAGCAACTGCACTGGGGGCCTCCTGTTTAGCACTGTCATGGGGCCTCCTGTCTAGCTGCACTGGGGCCTCCTGTCTAGCCTGGCACTGGGGGCCTCTGTTTAGCACTGCAACTTAGAGGCCTCCTGTCTAGCACTGCACTTGGGGGCCTCCTGTCTAGCACTGCACTTGGGACTTCCTGTCTAGACTGGCACTGGGGCCCTCCTGTCTAGCACTGCACTGGGGGCCTCCTGTCAGCACTGCACTGGTGCCTCCTGTCTAGCACTGCACTGGGGGCCTCCCTGTCCTGCACTGCACCTGGGGCGCCTCCTTCTAGCACGCCACTTGGGGGCCTCCTGTTTAGCACTGCACTGGGGGGCCTCCTGTCGCACTGCACTGGGGGCCTTCCTGTCTAGCACTTGCACTGGGGCCTTTCCTGTTTAGCACTGCACTGGGGCCTCCTGGTCTATCATGCACTGGGCCTCCTGTTTAGCACTTGCACTGGGGGCCTCCTGTCTAGCACTGCGTGGGGGCCTCCGTTTATCACTTGCACTGGGCCTCCTGTTTAGCACTGCATGGGCCTCCTGTTGAGCACGCACTGGGCCTCCTGGTTTAGCGCACTCACTGGGGGCCTCCTGTCTGTGTAGTACTGGGGTCCTCCTCTCTGTGTAGTAATGGGGTCTCCTGTCTGTGTGGTACTGGGGGCCTCCTGTCTGTGTAGTACTTGGGGCATCCTGTCTGTGTAGTACTGGAGGCCTCCTGTCTATGTAGTACTGGGGGCCTCCTGTCTGTGTAGTACTGGGAGCCTCCTGTCCGTGTAGTACTGGGGGCCTCCTGTCTGTGTAGTACTGGGGGCCTCCCGTCTGTGTAGTACTAGGGGCCTCCTGTCTAGCACTGCATGGGGGCCTCCTGTCTAGCACTACACTGGGGCCTCCTGTCTAGCACTGCACTGGGGCCTTCCTGTCTAGCACTGCACTGGGGGCCCTCTGTCTAGCACTGCACTGGGGGCCTCCTGTCTAGCACTGCACTGGGGGCCTCCTGTTTAGCAACTGCACTGGGGGCCCCTGTTTAGCACTGCACTGGGGGCTCTGTCTTTGGCACTGCACTGGGGGCCTCCTGTCTAGCACTGCACTGGGGGCCTCCTGTTTAGCACTGCACTGGGGGCCTCCTGTCTATCACTCCACTGGGGGCTTCCTGTTTAGCACTGCACTGGGGGCCTCTTGTTTAGCACTGCACTGGGGCCTCCGTTTTTAGCAGCTGCACTGGGGCCTCCGTTTAGCACGCACTGCTGGGGGCCTCCTGTCTAAGCACTTGCGCACTGGGGGCCTCATGTCTAGCACTCACTGGGGCCTCCTGTCTAGCAACTGCACCTGGGGCCTCCTGTCTAGCACTGCACTGGGGGGCTCCTGTGTTAGCACTCGGAGGCTGGGCGGCCTTCCTGTTTAGCACTGCACTGGGGGCCTCCTGCCTAGCACTGCACTTGGGGGCCTCCGTCTAGCACTGCGCTGGGGGCCTCCTGTTTTAGCAACTGCACTGGGGGCCTCCTGTTTAGCACTGCACTGGGGGCCTCTCTGTTTAGCACTGCACTGTGGGGCTCACTGTCAAGCACTGCACTGGGGGCCTCAATGTCTAGCACTGCACTGGGGGCCTCCTGTTTACACTGCACTTGGGGCCTCCTGTCTAGCACTGCACTGGGGGCCTCCTGTCTAGCACTGCACTGGGGGCCTCCTGTTTAGCACTGCACTAGGGGCCTCCTGTTTAGCACTGCACTGGGGGCCTCCCTGTTTTAGCACTGCACTGGGGGCCCTCCTGTTTAGCACTGCACTGGGGGCCTCCTGTCTAGCACTGCACTGGGGGCCTCCTGTCTAGCACTGCGCCTGGGGGCATCCTGTCTAGCACTGCACTAGGGGGCCTCCTGTCTAGCACTGCACTGGGGGCCTCCTGTTCTAGCACTGCACCTGGGGGCCTCCTGTTTACACTGCACTTGGGGGCCTCCTGTTTTAGCACTGTTCACTGGGGGCCTCCTGTCTTTAACACTGGCACTTGGGGGCCCTCCTGTCTAGTACTGCAGCTGGGCCTCCTGTTTACGCACTGCACTGGGGGTCCTGTTTAGCACTGCACTGGGGAGCCTCCTGTTTAGCAACTGCACTGGGGGCCTCCCTGTCCTAGCATGCACCTGGGGGCCTCCCTGTCTAGCACTGCACTGGGGGGCCTCCCTGTTTAGCAACTGCACTGGGGGCCTCCTGTCTAGCACTACACTGGGGGCCTCCTGTCTAGCACTGCACTTGCACTGGGGGCCTCCTGTAAATAGCACTGCAACTGGGGGCCTCCTGTCTAGCACTGCATGGGAGGCCCTCCTGTCTGCACTGCACTGGGGGCCTCCTGTTTAAGCACTGTACGGGGGCCTACTGTTTAGACACTGCACTGGGGGCTTCCTGTTTAGCAACTGCATTGGGGGCCTCCTGTTTAGTACGGGGCCTCTCTGTTTAGTAAGGGGCCTCCCTGTTTAGTATGGGGCCTCCTGTCTAGTACTGGGGCTTCTGTCCTAGTAACTGGGCTTCTGTCTGTACTGGGGCTTCTGTCTAGTATGGGGGCTTCTGTCTAGTACCTGGGGCTTTCTGTCTAGTACTGGGACCCTTCTGTCTAGTATCTGGGAGGCCTCCCCTGTCTAAGTACTGCAGCTGGGACCTCCCTGTTTAGCACTGCACTGGGGCCTCCTGTTTAAGCACTGCACTGGGGGCCTCCCTGTTTAGCACTGCACGGGGGCCTCTCTGTCTAGCACTGCACTGGGGTCTCGCTGTCTAGCACTGCACGTGGGGGCCTCCTGTTTAGCTACTGCACTGGGGGCCTCCTGTTTAAGCACTGCACTGGGGGCCTCCTGTCCTAGCACTGGCACTGGGGGCCTCCTGTCTGACACTTGCACTGGGGCCTCCTGTCTAGCACTGCACTGGGGGCCTCCTGTCTAGCACTGCACTGGGGGCCCTCCTGTTTAAGCACTGGACCTGGGGGCCTCCTTTTTTACACTGCACTGGGGCTTCCTGTTTAGCACTGCATTGGGGGCCTCCTGTTTAGTAGCGGGGGCTCCCTGTTATATGGGGCCTTCTGTCTAGTACTGGGCTTCTGTTCTAGTACTTGGGGCTTCTGTCTAGTAACTTGGGCTTCTGTCTAGTACTTGGGGCTTTCTGTCTAGTACATGGCTTTCCTGTCTAAGTACTGGGGCCTCCTGTATAGTATAGGGCCTTCCTGTCTAATACTTCGGGCCTCCTGTCTAGCGCTGGGGGCATCCTGTTTTTAGTAGACTGAGGGCCTCGCGTCTAGGTACTCCAGGGGGGCCTCCTGTTTAGTATGGGGCCCGGACCCTGGTCGTGAGTATGGGGGCCTCACCAGTGGCCATCAGCGGCTTTGCTCGATGTAAGAAATTTGACCAGGAAACATAATTTCTTTCTTTTTGCGACAGTTCGTGCAAGTGGGCACCAATTTTTGATTAAGGCCTCCGTGAAATTCTATGGGGTCAAAACGACAAGATTGATGTTTTTGCCCCCCTGCCCCCGCTGGTGGCGCCGCCCCTGATACAGCTAGTCATAACATATAGCGCGTGAAGGTTTTCTCTATTTCCCAAAAAAAATCCTTATAATGGACGTCATCAGCCCAAATATTAAAAACTTTTTTTTATTAATTAAAGCAACTGTTAGTGAGGAAACAAATGTCATAATCGTGTTCGGCAGCAATTACTTCATATTTAGCACCACATGCGGCGTACATTTGATAACTTTTGAAAAGGTGAGAGAGTCCCTTTAACACCGCAATACGTTCGGTTCGGTCCACCCACGGTTTTAAAATTGCTGCGCCTCTTGCATTAAATCGAATCAGTGTGCAAATCACCGCAGCAGGCATATAACTGGAAGCTTGCATCGTCTCGTCTCTCCCTTGGCATATTCAGTCACGTCATTGGCTCTCATCCACAAAACCGACAGCGCGCAGCCGGCCTTTTGTTTGGCTTAGTTCTCGCGTCCGTCCGCTAGGCGTCCGGATTAGTTTCCCATTTGACCACTAGGTGACAGCACGGCGGCGCAGCTCCTCAATGCCAGCGTCTGCGTCAGCGATCTGGCCGGCGAGTTTGTCGGCCTTGCGCGTCTCCTCCCGTATGGTGCCGCTAAGGCAGCTGATGAGGGCCTCCAGCCTGTCGGGGAGATGTGACATTGTGTCAGTACATTCAGACGGGCAGCGCTCGTTGGACAGTGTGACTCGATCGAAGAGTTGATCGAAATAGAGACGCCACTCGGAGGGAAGTCTGAAGAAAACGCCGTCATACTGCGCGGTGTACCGAAAGAGCAGACATGCTGTGTCATGGAATTGCTAATACTGGTGCTGTCATTACTGGAAGTTAGCTACTTTGGTGACGTATTGTATTCAGGCAAACGTGAAACGATGCTTCCTTCGTGGAGAAAGCAAGGCTCACAAACAATATGGTTGTCGGTTGATTTATCCTATTTCGTGAAGATGTGAGCAGACAGCAACCAAAATGACGAATAGTGTAGTCACGTTCTACAGAGTTTCTCAGACCCACCCCCCCCCCCGTTACGTCCCCTTCCCTTTCGAAGGCGCTGTCCCGTGTCAGCTTGCCCTTGGTCTTCTCTAGACGGTTCTGGGCGTCGGTGCGCTGGTTTTCCACCTTCTTTAGCCGCCGCTCGGCCTCAGACTGATTGGCTTTCAGCTGATCGCGGGCCTTCTCCTTAGAAGCTAGCTTCTGTCTGGCCAGAACCGCGCTGCCAAGACTCCGCAGAACCTGCCGACATCAGGTGGACGTCGCTCAATAGTGATTCGGGTGTTGTAAGCATGAATGTATTAATGTAGGCTTTATGTGAAAGTGCTGACGACTGGGACGCACATAATGCGATTTTCAGTTTTATGATTGACATTAATAAATGTGTGAGAGACGTCGGTTACGGCAGTATAAAGCTGACTGTCTCCTGCTTACTGTCTGTACTTACTACTACTGCCTCTTACCTGCTGCTCCTCGCTTTGTTCGATATATTTCCCTGCTGAACTTCTCGTCGCCTCGGGAGCATGCCCGTTCTGAGTCGGCGTATGCAGAACTGTCAAAACTCGGACCGGTTTCGCGGGCTGCTGCTGCGCCTCCTGCTCCGCCAGTGCTGTCCTCTTTTGGTTTGCTAGTGCTGCCACCTGTTGCTTCGATGGTGCTGCCATCTGTTCCTTCGATGGTGCTGCCACCTGTTGTTTCGATGGTGCTGCTGCCTGTTTTCCGTTGGTCAGCCAGCTTGTACGGTCAGCAGACAGCCTGCACGGGTTCTGTTTGGCGGTGGCCGGCCGGCTGGGCTCCGGCCCGTCCTGACGCGACTCCAGCCGTTGGAACTTGCTGCGTCGCGCCGCGATCTTGGCCCGCACCTTTTCCCAGAGCATCTCATCATCCTCTTCATCTCCCTCGGCATCGCTGTCCACCGCCGGCGGACCGCCGCTGCCCAGCGCCAGGATGGCGTTCACCCGCCGACTCTGCTCTGGAGGCGGCGCCGGCAGCGGCACCAGCAACACCTCCCGCTCCATAGACGGCACGGCCGTGAAGACGGGGACAGAAACGCTCCGTCGTCCACTGCGCCGGCCGTGGAACGCTGCCTGACGCTCCTCCTGGGCCAGAGCCAGGTCCTCGAACATCTGGGCGGTGCGGCGGATCCGCCCTGAGCGGATGTGAGCGGTGCTGGGGCTGCGGTCCAGGAGGGCCCAGTCGGAGACGGCCCGACGGACAGGGAATAACTGATCATCGTCCGTCCCCGGGTCGTCATCGGCGTCCAGCGGCGGTGTGGTGGGCTGCACAGGCTCTGTCTGTGTGGTGGGCTGCGCAGGCTCTGTCTGGGTCTTGGTCGAGCGGGAAGGCCAGCCAGTGGAGAGCAGCATCGGTTTACCGTCTGGTGAATCGGTTCCCACATCTGTCGCTTCCTCAGAGTCGGGTGTCGTCATCGCGTCCGATCCGGAGTTTTCTGACGCTGCCGCCTTCACTTCGGAACTCTCCACCGCAGCAGTTCTTCCTGCTGAGTCCGCTGCAGTTGGCTCCTCTGCTCCAGAGTCCTGTGTGACGGCGACCTCCGCCCGGGAATCCATCGCCTCCGCCCCAGAATCCGGTGTCGCCATTGTTCTCAGGGGAGAACGATGCCTTTTCCCAGTTGTCTGAAACATATTCGTCTATTGGTAAAACAGTATATTACCGCTCAAACATGTCTTTTTTGGATAAATATTGTATACGTTATAGATATTCTCTGTAGAAAATATTGCATTGTTTATCAGGCAGCATAGACTGTTTTATGTAGTTTAAGGTACATTCCTACATTTGAACAATGCATAAACTGTTGTATTTATGTTCAAATGGAATCAATAGCCGTTTTCACGATGGCTTATTTTGCGCAAAATGTTTTAAAACATTTTAAAATGTTTTAAAATGTTTTCAGTGGTACCGCTTTAACGGTGGACTAATTGGTCCGAAAAGATATTTTAACCCTCGCCCTAGCGGTCCCGCATCACGGCGGGTTACAACATTTATCGCAAGTTAGCCCACTCGTGAAAGATGGCGCTACCAACTGAAACATTTTAAACATTGTAAAATGTTTTAAAACATTTCGCGCAAAATAAGCCATCGTGAAAACGGCTAATAATAATTTCCCACAATTTATCGTATACTTTAATATTTGGGCTATACTGTGTTCAAATATTTCGGTGTAGGGATTGAATTGAATTTCCAATTTTATGACAGTTACTACATCGCAAATTAACACTCCCCAAAGGGGCTTTAAGGTAAATTATGCATAAACAACGTAAGACGTACATTTTGTTTTTCATTCCGCCCATTTGTTGTGTTTACCTTTTATGAAACCACTTTGCATATGTGACTTAATACTGGTCTTTATCTTATTTTGTCTCGAAATGATGCTTCTTATGCAATAATTATCATTACAATGTGCTAATGTATTCGTCGCGTGCTGTACTCCTTTGCAAATACCGTTTCAAGAAAAATTAACGCTATTAAATCATTTTGAGAATATCAGAAGTCAGACACCCAGCACAACTTCGCTGACCCAGCAAACATATGACTGATACTTGTAAACATAATACTATCGAGATTTATTTTCATCCTCCCGAAAGCCAGTGTTTGTTCCTAGCTGTCACTCTGTCACTGTGTCACTCTGTCACTCTGTATCGGGGCCGTAGGGCGAGGGTTAAAACATTTATCGCAAATTAGTCCAACGTGAAAACGGCTACTACTAAAACATTTTAAAACATTTTGAAAAGTTTTAAAATATTTCGCGCAAAATAATCCATCGTGAAAACGGCTCATTAGCCGTTTTCACGATGGATTATTTTTTGTCGCGAAATATTTTAAAACTTTTCAAAATGTTTTAAAATGTTTTAAACTCGTGACCTTGACCAGCTGAAATACGCCGGTCGAAAACAGTGCCGTTTCGCCTTTCATACCGATCGGAACCAAAGAAGGCCCACTAGGGCCCAGAAATGGGTCAAAAACGTTAATGCCACGCTGAAAGTCGGAACCTATCAGAGATAGCGACTCGAGATCTTCACCAATCGACGCACGTCGGTCAAAAACGGTTCCGTGAGATATTTCATAATGATCGGGCCCACTGGCGGATCCAGAACCTGGGCATGGGTGGGCTAAATTTCAAAAAGTTTCATCAAATTCGAAAAACTCATCGGATTTGGCTTCCTTGTACCTTACTGAATGGTTTAGGACAAATATTCCTTAATTAAAGTGTATTAGATTTCCCTCTACAGTGGAAAATATGTCAAATTTCGTCAATTTCAGGCAATATGAAGGGGCTAACGCCCCTGCCGCCCCCTCTGGATCCGCTAGTGATCGGGCCCAAAGAAGGCCCACCAGGGCCCAAAGAAGGTTGAACTACGCTAAAACACTGACATGAGCCGCCGCGTAATCGGCCCGACCGACTCGAGTGGCATCTTGCGGTATAATTTATAAGCTTTCAAGCGGTGCCTCCCATTGGTCAAAGCTTTCGGTCCGCCGGGCAATTACATTTCACCATGCTTTGTTTACGTAGTTTTTAAAATGGAGGTAGACATATGATAATAATAAATACCATACGGGGCGGATAAAATCATTTATTTTAATAGGACCGAGGTTGTTGTTGGATTTTTCGCCCGATACCGAAGGTCGAGGATGGAAAACCCTACAACGACCGAGGTCCTAAAGTAATTATGTCGGCCTAAGCGTGGTATTTATTTTCATCCACCTTTTAATCCTCCCGACTGCCGGTCCTCTATCCCCTGTCACGCCGACGTTTACCCGGGTCTGGTGGCCGCTGGCCACCGGGCAAGTGACGGCCCTCGAGCCGTCCCCCGGGAGTGGTGGCCATCGTTCATGGCGTGGGCCCTCCCTCGCAGCTTCGTCTGCGGGAAGGGCATGGGGCGCTGCCCGGGTCAGGGTTCATTTTGACCACTTTACCCTTCTCTTTATCCAATGGCTGCGCATGGTCCCGAAGGCCGAAGCGGTCTCTCCTAAACAAACCAAAGTATTCTATTTTATCGTATGTCTACCTTCCGTTTTGAAAAACTGCTTTAAAAAGCTTTTAGTACATGTAAATGTCCGGCGGGCCGAAAGCATTGACCAATTGACTTAACATTGATTTTCTGAGAGCTGAAAACCTTTTACCACACGCTCGCGCTAATGCTAAGTAAAAACATTCTGAGATATATGATAATGTATATTACTGACCGGGCCGACGAAATTATCTGGAAACGAGGTTTGCAAAATTAATAAGCTCGTCGAACTCTATCGGTACACCAAGTTTGGTGTCTAAGAAAAAAAAAATACCGAAATCAGAGGACCCCACGTGAAAATAGTTGTACCCCACTAGCGGGCAAAGTTGACCCCTCCCCCCGGATTCGAACTCGCAAATGGAATATGCAGCATGGTACCGCGCACGTGACCTGCGAGTGTCAATTGTGTGTCGCCAATCGCGTGACCCTGTGGCGGCGAGCAATTGATTTTTACGTATAGTTACTGCAATTTATTTGTACGTAGTTACGTAGTTACTGCCGGAATATTCTTTAAGTATAGCACGAGCCTATTCATTATTAAGTAATACTAGTAGTAACTTCTTAAGTTTGGGCCGGGCAGGAAAGCCGGGCAAGAAACTTCTATTTCCTACCCGACCCAGAGGGGTGTCATCCCTATTTCCGTAACGTGTCCACAAATACTTATGACGTCATCCTTGTAGTCAATTCTGGCGCATGTCGCTTACGGTTGGTTTAAACAGTTTTTCGCAAATAACTTTTTAGCAAATAAAGATGCAACAAATATTTTGATGTCATCGTGTTTGTCTTCTCAGGACGCGCCGATTTATACCAATTTTAGGTACGTGGTTTAGATCCAATTCAAAAGTTTGAAAGTTTGCAACCGGCACGGCGCGAGATATGGGCCTGGAGCAGATTCAACACAGCTGAACTTTGGTGATCTCTAGTTTCCTCAATATTTACCTGAGCCTAAAATTATCAAAATAATTTTGATTTGCCTTGTTATGAGCTTTCCTATGCTGTCTTTGATTGTTATGTAACTTTTAAAATTTACTAGCTAGACTCTCTCAAAATACCTAGCATTAGCTACAATGGCGGAAGAGGCCGATGGATACACGTGACATAACGCTCTGACGTCATGATCACGTAAAATCACCGGATGACTCTACCTGATATATATGGCCTTGGCACGACCTATCAAATAACATGGGGATTTGAGTCGGACAATTTCTGGCCCGACATTTCCTACCCGGCACGTGCTATACTTAAAGCATACCCCGGCATGAAGGAAAACAAAATACCACACTTGGCTGATATATTTGTTTAGGACCTCGGTCGTTGAAGGATCTTCCATCCTCGACCTTTGGTCTCGGGCGAAAAATCTAACAACTACCTCGATCCTAAAGAAATTATTTTATCGGCCCCGTGTGGTATTTATTTTTCAGGCGCTCTGGTAAAATAAATTCGCCCTGGGCATTTTTATTTCACCAAGATATACCACACCTCTCAGGCCAATGTATTTTGATGTCCCCAGCATATTGTAAAACATGGTTTTCCATACCTTTGGAAAGTCTTCAACTATGTTTCATGGACTCGCAGAAGTGTGGTATAATTCACGAGCAATATGCATGCTATTCACTCACTATTGTAATGCCTGGATTTCTCCATTTAGGCGTGCAATGTTGCATGTATAGGGAAAATAATACCCAACGACCTCAGCCCAGCCCTTGACTTTTACCACGAACAATAAATTACAGCACAATCTAAATCCTACATTCGCGTTGAGCAAACTCTGACCCGGAAGTTCACTTCAGCCCCCGTCTCCCACTATCCAATGACGTGTTCTCGCCGCCCACAGGGTCAAGGATCAGGGATATCTGCCGTATTATACTGACCGAGTGGGTTCCCGAGCGATTGCTGCTGGTGACAAACGAACGAGCTTATCGCACGTCCTTTCTTAGCACAAGTGAGGTGTGGGCAAAGGATTATGGTATCATAAGGTCAAGAGACATGCCTGTCGCATGATAATGCAGCAATATCCGAACTGAGTCACACAAACCGCAAGGTCGAGCGGTAAGCAAGCCGCCAGTCAATATATATATGTGGCAGCGTTTTCGATTTTTTAACTTGGCGTGTTAAAAACTGCGTAAAATCAATCGTACCTATTTGATAGTGCCTGAAAATGATTAACTGTTAGCAAATAGCAGCTCATATTTATGCATGAAGTGAAAGACGATACTTACGGCTGATTTTGATCCAGAACTTTGAGGTAAAATAAATGTAAGACTGCGGGCGCCATGTGAGTACAGAGATGATATGATAAATGAAATAACTAATTATCAGCATAATAAGGTTGAGCATCACCATTCACCAAATACAAAAGCAAACAAGTGTTTGGAAACTGATCCATTGAATATACTGGGATGTCCGATAACCCGGCATTGGCTGGGACCTTAGCCGAGCACCATTGGCTGGGGGGAGCGTTTTTCACCGTCCCTCCCTCGTTTTCTTCCGAACCAACAACCGCAGCGATAAGCGCACCCTACCCCGCACAATCGAAAGCTCTCAAAGAGACGCGTCTAAGACATACGCAACATTTTCCAAATAATTTCATGTCAGGTCACAGTCAGGTCAAATGGCAAAACTGAGATATTTGAGTTTGTGGGACATACTTTCCATCCAAAGCCTTAGATCAAGACTTTGATCGCACAAAGTGCTCTCAAATGCATGATGAGTCTCCCGGTTAAGCAAAAGTGAAATTGTTAGCAAAGATCAAGGTCAAGATTAGGTCAAATAAGCTCTTTTGGCAAGAGGTCATGCGACACATGTTGTATGGTTTATTTTACACGTAGGATTCGATAACGGCAGCCATCTGCCATTTGTACGCCTGACTTCATATATAGTCATAGTTAGGTCATAAAAGGTCAAAATTTTACGTGATAAAATATGCATAAAAGGGCATGATTCTTGAGCAGTTTTATCTCAGACATACAGTGGAGGCTTTCATTTTTCTGCGTCAATGCATCAATTTGAAGCTCTTAGCAATGCAGTTTGAATGCATATATGACTGTTTCTTAATTCGCCGTCAAACATAAGCTAGAGGAGCAAGAAGCCGGACCTTAGTGTGTACCATATCAACTGCGGGGGTATACCTACATTTTTACAGACAAACGTTGCTTGCACAATTTTGTAAGTGCACCAATCGAAAGAGTGCATAAAAGCTCAGGTGGAACTTCCGCCAAAATTTCGATCAAGCTCACCCAACGTCAACCACAAATGTAAAACTATCAGAATCCCTTAAAATCCACCTTATGACCTTTTTACGGACAAACAATGCAATGCATTCGGTGTTTCAAATGGCACCAATACAAAAACGCATCAAAATGCTGAATGCAGATGCAACTTCCACCGAATTTTTGATCAAGGTTTCTTAAGGTAACCCAGCAAGGTTAAACTCTAAAGACCCATCAAAATTGACCTTATATACTTTGTACGGACTAATAATGCATTGAACGTTTGTAATGGGTACTGATTGAAAATTGCACTATAATACAGGTGTGACGTAAGCGGAAATGTATATCAAGGTCACCTTAGGTAACTAAGGTTAAGTAAGGTTAACTACGGTTATTTATTTTACAAGGTCAATCTATCAAATTCTGTCGAAATTCACCTTATCTAACTTTAACAGACAAACAGCGCATTGTTCTTTTTTAACCCTAGCCTTAGGGAGGCCTGACAGCCTGACAGGCCCCCTGATATTGTTTTATTGAATAACGCTTTACACCTGCAGTTTTGCTGATCTTGCTGAAATTTAGCGGAAATCACAATTGCATTTTAATGCGCGCTTTCGATTGTTGCTCTGCAAAACTTGCAATGCACCGATTTGCCCGTAAAAAGGTAAGTACCTACCAATTACCTAAGGTTGATTTTGATGGATTTTGAGAGTTTTACCTTAATGGGTAACTTTGGGTGACCTTAATAATACAAAATTGATGGAAGTCTCACCCGCGCGTTGATGCGTTATTTTGACTGGTGCCCTTTATGAAAACGTGCAATGCACTGTTTGTACGTAAAAAGGTACATAAGGTTGATTTTGAGGGAATTTGACGGTATTACCTCGCATGGTTGACCTTGGGTGACCTTGATCGAAATTTCGGTGGAAATCACAACTGCATTTTAATGAAACTTTCGATTGGTGCTTTTTTAAGAAAAACGTGCAATGTACTGTATGTCCGTATAAAGGCACCTAAGGTCGATTTATATAAATTTTGAGAGTTTGACCTTGATAAGTGACCTTGGGTGACTTTGGTAGCAATTTTGGCGGAATTTCATCCTGGGTAATGATGTGTTATTTCGACTGATGCCGTATCAAAAGCCGCGCAATGCACTATTTGCCCCGTGAAAAGGTACTTAAGGTCGATTTTGATGGAGTTTGAGAGGTTGACCTTGTTTGGTGACCTTTAGTGACTTTGAACGAAATTTTAGAAAAAGTTATACCTGCATGTTGATGCGTTATTTTGATTAGTACCCTTGAAAAAACCGTGTGATGCACCGTTTGTCCGTTTAAAATTACATAAGATAAATTCGGATGAATTTTGATAGTTTGACCTTAATGGTTGACCTTGATCGAAATTTCGGCAGATGTCCCATCTGCATTTTGATGCACCCTTTCGATTGGTGGCCCTTGCGAAGCCGTACGGTACACTGTTTGTCCGTAAAAAAGTACAAATACTTATTTACACATTTGAAATTCCCCCATAACCTTAGACAAATAATGTTAGATTCGTAATTCTCGTATGCGACTTGACCTACATGCGTATTTTGGGCAAAAAGTTTGGTTGCTGCAAATTTTTGTTTGTTGGCTGTTTGCTAACTTCACGGTCATAGGTAAGCTTGCGAAATTACTTTTAAGCAAATTATGTATTATCCACAACTCAATTGTATTAAACGTTAGACAATATTAACAGCTTAGCTCATGGTAACGTCCCATCCATAAAACATTCATCTCACAAGTTGAGATTCTGCCATTTCGCTAGT
>VOPJ01014086.1:0-38640 GCA_014673585.1 Semibalanus balanoides
GCGGAGGCGACTGACGAGTCATCTAGCGGTGCGTCGGAGAAGCCGAACTTGTCGGCGGCGGCGGTCAGACGGTCGGAGCGGCGGCGAAGCTCGCCCGGCCGCCAGGCGGCGGGCGATGAAACGACGGATACGACAGAGACGACCGAGACGACGGAGACGGGCAGGGCGACCCGCTCCAGCCGTCGGTCTCCGCGGGCGCTGGTTGAGCTCTCGACCAACACACCCAGGTGAGAGCTCCATCTGGCACGGTAGAAAATGCGGGTTTGCTGGCTAGTGTGTCGGGTGTGGATGTAGGCGTGTGCTCTGATTGTTTTGGGTTGTAACCGGCGTTCCCGTTTCAAAGGTTTCAGATCTTTTGTTTTGGGGCTCGATTTCGGATTAAAGGGTTCGGTTAGATTTTGCCAGTAGTATTGTACTGTCTCAAACATCAGGTATTTCGCCATGGCGACGGATTTCGGTGGGGTGGGGGAGGTGGCAAGGTGGGCAGTTGTCAACTCTGATCATTTGGCTCGACTATGAAGAAAGTGTTTGACATCCCATGATTTGGGCTTACGGACACTGCTGCCAAGGTACTAACGTTATATGGCACCCATAGCTTTTGATGTTTGCGCTCTGTTAAACCAAGGTAATTACCGTATTCCTATACTGTTTACCATAACAAAATAATGAAATGGGCGCAAAATGATATAATCAGCAACGCAAAAAAATGAAGTCTGACCAAGGGCAGATGATAGCTGGAAAATAGAGGCACCGCACTGTCTTACCCCCTCCCCCTCTCTCTGCCTGGCAGCGCGCCCCTGCCGGCCAAGCGAGCTGCTGCCTCTCCAGCAGGCCGAGTGATGACGAGGCGGCAGAGGCAGGCCCTCTAGTCGGAGGAGACGCCACGAACGGGAGACCGTCGCCAATCGAGCTGGCTCCTCAGTCCTCTCAGGGGCCAGACGGCAGGCACCCTCGTCTGGGCTGAACCGGGCCTCCGCCGCCCCTAGGGCGGGTGTGTGCCGCCCTGGCCAACAACGTTTTGATCGGGCTCAGCAACGAACGTGTAAGAAAAGACGATCTTGTTTTAAGCGATGTGCGCGGAAACAGACTTTGGTTGCGTCGAACCTTCGCTTGCTATGCTTAGCTGTCGTGTGCAGTGTGTCAGTGTGAGTGTGCGTGTATGTATGTCTGTGGACCAGTGACTTAAGCTGACGGCAGCTGCTGCTCTAGAATAGAACTGTTCCCATTTTGTTGATGCACAATTTGGAGGGGCGCTCGGAGTGGGATACGATTTGCCACGGTTTGCATTATCCCGGGGTTCGAACTGTTAGAATTCAGAGCGTCGTGGTGCAGGAGAGTTTAGTTTAGACTGAAGAGGAGTCTGGCGGTCAAGAAATGTGAACGCGTTGGCGGTGGCTGCTCGGTGACACATGGATAGCTTCGTTTTGCTATTGGTGCCGGGAATCTTGTACAAATGATGTCAAAGCGCCGATGGCCCATTTTAGAGATTGGTCTAGTAGGTACCTTACCAAATTTCTCATTGATCTCATCGGCACCGAAACCAATAACTAAAGTGATGTGGAATCATCGTGCTTCGCACTAGACTTGTCCATTGTTATAATACATGCTAGCTCACATTCCTTCTGTGTTTTGTTTGTTGTGGTTGTGAAACGGAGAGGAGGCATGTAACCTCTGTGCAGTCCTATATCAGCTGCCGGGGAGAGGAGGCCGAACCTCTGTCAGTGGAGAGACGCCACTTGTCATACGCAGCAGATAGCGGTAAAATACGTCATCAACGACAGAATATTGCAAATCACCAATGGAGTCCAAAAATACCTAAGCGCTGTTCGGCACACGCACTAGCGCCTTTCGCTAGCTGACGTCACAATTACGTCACGAAAATAGTCGCAGCAGGAAACAGACGTAAGCACTCCCGGACTCTCTTCAGGGCCAGGGGCATATCACATCAGTTTTGTTTTCATTTTATGTTTATTTTTATCATGCGCCACTATTGAAACATATCCGCTAGCGCTATCGCCGCTTCTGCGATTCTCCGCTAGCGGAGATAGCCTCTCCGCAGGTTCCACGCTTTCAATCGTGACGTTATCATTTTCTGGCTCTTCATTGACTGACGCCTGGTTGCCATGGAGAACGAGAAAGCGCTACTAGCGGCCGCTAGCGTGCATCCGAACAGCGCTCTGAAACACTGGGGAATGTGAGTTTGTTGAGTTAAAATACGCTGTTGGGAATTCATGTTCAATCCTTTTCCATTCATCTTCCGCTCAGGTTTCGTTTCGCTCTTGCCTTGTTTTTGCTTTACATCTGTTGATTATTTTGCCACCTCCATTTGCTACTATGAATTCCTGTTCCGATACTGTTTTGTTCTATTTCGGTTCGACATTGTTCTGTTCTTGCACTACTCTCGCGACCATTCAGTTTCGGCTCTTTTCTCATTGTCTTCCCGGTTTCCATTTTCGTTCTGTTTTCGACGCCTTTCTCGTTAAAGGGACACTGCCTCTTCCGGATGATATCGCAAAAACATGCTGAAACCAGTCTAATGGGACTAAATTTTATTTTGAATTCGTCCTCTTATGCTCACCAAAGCAGCGCAAATACAAAAAATATAATTATTTCATTTTCTAATAATATAAGCAACGGTTTATACTCGATTTCCACCTATATAATCGCACGACGATATAGCGCCCAAGGTCTCAGCGTACGTCCAGAACATTCCGGTCATTTGTATCTGTTGAGTCAAAACCCACATGGCGTACCAAGTACGTATAATAATAATGATGAAACCCATCCACTCACAAAAACAACTCAACTCGAGGTAGACAACTATATACACATGATTAGACGCCTCAGATATCTTTATGTGGAAATATACCCTCTTCGAACCGCGGCACCCGTAGATAACAAGATCGCCCTCAGATCCAGAAAAAATCCTTCCCTTTATGCTTTTTAATGAGCTAAATTCAGGCATAATAAGACATGATTTGTTCTGACATTACAAATTTCGACAGAATGCTTGAGCAAAAACTATCATCATTTTCTATAGTTTCACAACGCTGCAATGAATTGTTTTGTTACGTAGTGCTGGCGGACTCGTCAAGCTCACTGGCTGGAAGAAAACTGGACTTTGAACGATGATATTGGGCGACTGGGCGCGAATTTCACAAAACTGATTTTATTTTATTTGTATTTTATTTTATTCAAAATATCACCGACGGGAAACCCCAATTACAGGTGAAGTCACGGAATAAAACGTGCTAAAATTACAAAAAGACAAAAAGAAAACACCTAAAGCTAAAAAGCACAAAAAGCAAACACAGCACCTATAAAATACAATACAAACACATAAAATACATGCATACATTCGATTAAAACCACCAACTTCACCCACCACCACAGAAAACGCTATCTTGATACATATCTAACATAATCCACAACCGCAGTTCTCAACGAACTCTCGTAAACAACACAATCCATGAAACATGTCACTTTTCCTACTTCTTTCCCGTATTCTTCATCACTCGAGGGGCAATCGGATAAGCCCATTCATCACGCTTGATACTCGTCAAAGGACGTTAAAAGATCGCGCGCTGATACGGCCACAGACGATCGCGTGCGCCGTACGCACGGCGCAGAAACTGCTGACCAAGTAAACAAACGGGCGCTCGAATTACAATGCGACCCTACACAACGAGTTCGCTCGCGCAAACAGGGTACGTGCTCGGCACCGCGAGAATATAGAGACGTGGAAGTTAGAATTGTTTGGCGAAAGGACCAGTGTCATCTAACATATAGAGAATTGGACACTAGAGCTCAGACGTACTAACGATTGCGTTGTTAAGCCCAAAGGAGGAATTTGTGTTGTATTCTTTCAATACGGTCAAGGTGAGTTTTAGCCGCTCTCGCCCAGACAACACTACCGTACTCCAGGATCGATCTAACATGAGCGTAATAGGCTACCTTAACCGATGACAAGTTGAAGTGACCCCTCCGACCAACTTTCTGGAATGACCTGAAAAGCAAACCAAGAGACCTATTTGCTTTCTTGACACATTTGTCGATATGAGGACCGAATGTTAATTTTTATCTAGATGACACCCAAATCGCGAATTTTCTAAACAAAACTAGGAAGGCCGATTATTCAATCGGTACGTTCGGCAACTAGTGGTTCTCAGGTCATTCTAAAATGCTTACATTTATCCAGGATTCTAGAGTAAGCTTCCAGTTTGGACCACGCGCTTAACTTGTCCAAGTCCTCCTGTAGGTCAGCCACAGCCCACATCACCTGGGGAGTCAATTTGCTTGTATAATTTGACATCATCAGCGATTGATAATACCATAAGGCTTATCAAATCCGATTTTACTTTGAACAGACAGTGTCTCTTTAAGTCCGTTTCTTTATTGGAATCGTCGCTCTTTCGGTTGTTTTGTAATTTGTTACGATTCCGCTCCGTTACATAATAAACCCTCGCCCTGGTGGAAGTAATTTTGACCCCCATTCCCCTGAGGTTCCACGGGAATAGTTTACAGGATGTTTTTGGCGATGATTCGTCCCAGATTTCTAAGGTTTTTCGTTTTCTTGCTCATGTCCGTTTTCCTGCGATCTCCGTTCCTTAGGTTGTTTTGTGCCCCGTCCTGCCTTGTGTTTGCAGATTGCATGTTACGTCTTCACAATACTTCTCATGTTGTACTAGGTCGTACTTACTCACTGGGTGTGTAGTGTCCGCATTTGCCTTCTACCTACTCAGTGGCGTAGCCAAGGGGGGGGCGAAAGGGGCCATGGCCCCCCTGGAGGCCTGGCGGGCTCCTCTGGCGGCCGAGCGAAGGCCCCCTGGGGCCGAAGGCCCCAGTGTTTTGGATTGGTTTCAGGCGCCGCAAAACTGCCTTACGTGAACACCAAAAACCCTCTGTTGGTCTGAGGGGGGCTCCTCAGGTCGGGCCGCGAAGGGGCCCTCGATCGGGCCTGAGGGGGCCTCGGTCGGCCTGAGGGGCTTCTCGGTTCGGCCTGAGGGGGCCCTCAGTCGGGAATGAGGGTCCCTTTTCGGTCTGAGGGACCCTCTAATCTGTCTGGAGGGGGCCCTCTGTCGGTTCTGAGGAGGCCCTCTGCTCAAATTGATTGGGTCTTCTGTAAGGGCCTCTGTCGGTTTGCAGGGTCCTCTGTTGGTTTGCGGCGGCCCTCTGAACGACCTGAGGGGGCCCTTGTCGTCTGAAGGCTGTTCCTCTTGTCGGTCTGAGGGGGACCTACAGTAGGCCGCACGGGGCGGCGCACCTTCTGATAGCCTAGAGAGCGGCGCGCTCGCTCGGCGTGAACGTCGTACTTACATCGCACGGCTCTAGAGAGGAGCACACATATGGCTGGCGCAGGAGCTCTCTGTTGGAATCATCGTGCTCGTGTCGAATCTCAGCACACGGGTCTCAACGATGAACGTGAGAAGAGGAAGTTATACAGCAGGCATAGGTACCCAACTCTCAGGCCGCCTCGCGTCAGGGTAGCCTGATAACGCACAATCAAGGCTCTCGCGAACACACGGGGGCTATCGATCCGGCGTGACATCATGCAGTAGTCACTCATATCCGACCACGCTAAGGCGCGTGACCGCTGCTATCGGAGTCACTCGGGGTACTGCTTATCCGCCAGCGTGGTGTACCTTCCTCAGGCCAGTTTGGAGGCGGCCATAGTTAGGCCTAACTGAGACACCCACCACAACACATCTGGCCCACCCAGACTGAGGAGACGCCTGACTTCGTCGTTTCCGGCGGAGGCCTACTCACTTACTAGGCGCAAGCCTCTCTAAAGTCGATCAGGTCACGTAACTGTCACGAGTTATACCGACGCCTCGCTGCGTACACACGGCCTTAACGCGCAGAGTCTTCTGCTCATAGCCGCAGTGACTACACACGAGATAGATAGATTCATGTGATGCTCACGGAAGTAAATATCATGTAGGGGCTCTTGTGTCATGAGTGACCATAGATAGGATCCATACACACGAGGTATTACCTGGCGAAATCCATGCGAACTCACTCACAGCATAGTTGGTCATGGACACGTTCCCTTAAAGCGAGAAATGCACAAGGCGGGAGGCGTTGAAAAGGTCGAAGGGGCCCCTAGACAATTTGAAGGGACTCTGGGCCTTTCAACAGTCAGAATGGAACTGTCAAGTGAATAAAACTCAAAAAATTTGCGACGCTCCGCGGTGCAATTTCACTACAAATTGTATCACATATAGGTTAAAAAATCGTGCCGTTTCTCTGCGCATATATGGGTTGTGCCACTATTTTCCTATATGAATTATGAATGAGCAAAATAGTTCGCTTTATCACTTTTTACAGCAATTTATACGCACAATAACATGTTTAGAGGTCCGCACCATAAGCAATGTTGACGGCATTCGATAAGAATGCATTCCAGGGCATAGGGACTTAAAAATTTTCGCGCCGCTAGCGGCCGCAATTTTATTTTACAAGTTGCAGTTCTTGAGCCTTTAAAAATATCAAGTTGGTAAAGCTTTTTCCAAAATTGCCTGTCTTTTGCTTTTACGTTTATTCACAAAATGCAATGAAAATAGTTAAGTGGCTTCGGGAGAAAACGACGTGAAGTGACGTTCATGTTCGTGCCATTTTCGGTGGGAAAAATTTATAAATGTTTCTTGAAAAATCGTAGAAATTCGGGGTTTTTTGGAAACTTGAAACAAAAACACCAAAAGAAGGCAAATAACAAGCTGTTTATTAAATTTTTGTCTTCAGTTTGCATAATTTGAAATTTTTGATCCTACCCCCCCCCCTCCAAAAAAAAAAAAAAAAAAAAAACTTATGTGTCGTTTGTTGCTACACACACCTGTATTATTTTTAGTTATGTGTCCCCCATTGACTACAAGGCCCCCCTGACCTTCCATCGCCCGCTGCGGCTATACTGGACTAACGACCACCTGTCCTTCTCCTACTGCTGGGTTGAGTGATCGCTTTGTTTGAGGCAATTTTTTAACCAGAGGTTATGGGCGCCACATAGCCTAATTGCTGCGGCGCCCTTAAACCAAAATTATCATCCATCATCATGATTGGGAATGGCGGGAGAATGGCGGTGGCGGCCGCCAAATTGGGCACGACTGTTGGGCAACAATCAACCACATTGTGTGATTTTTTACCTCAGGTCAGGTCACTAGGTCACGTCAAGTGACCTTAAGTCCAAAAACGTTTGTGATCGTGCAAAAGCCACAGTGTTTGTCCGATATGTTTGAAGCTTACATTATTTAATAAGTTCATAAGTACCTGCAATTCGTATTTCTCGGACTTACATTTTTTATCGGTGACCTAAGGTCAGGTCAATTTTGTGACCTCCCCATTATAGGTAAATAGGAAAATATCAAAATGCTTCTTTTTCAGAGAATATGCTTTAGAATACGCCAATTATTTCGGAATCATGTCATTTTATCTCAATCTTAATGACCCAGGAGCAATTGCTGCTCGCGGTGACCTCTTCAAGGTCAGCCGAGGTCATCTGAGGACACCAGGACTTTCTGTCAATAACTCTTGATATATATGATATAATTAATATAGAGACGTGCAAACGATACCACCATGTTTGCCTCGTCAAGACGCATTGCCCCGTATGCAACTTGACCTACCTGGGTCACTAAATGACCTTGACATGAGGTCACATTGTGTAGTTGACCTATTCAGGTCACCACCAATGTTTTTCGGAGCGTCTTGATAAGATCAACACGACGGTAGGGGAGACCGGGGCTAGATGCATCACCTTTTACTTTAAGTTCTGTAGCAGCCAAGCTATGACAAACAGCCTAGAATGGATACCGCCACATAAAAGCTGCGTCTAGTCTGCACAAAAATGCATTTATTACGTTTTAGTGTAAGTTAAAAATCGGCACCAGACGTGTTCAGAAAGCCTTACAGGTATGCCATTAACCCCGGTCCCGGGGCAGGTTGATTTTATCACTGGGGTAAGTTGCAACGTGTAAAAAGTCACAGAAAGAAATGACTGCATAACTGAACTTAATTTCGCTTCTAAAACTCTGTAGTTGAATGTAATTTAATCAAATATAACTTCACAACCTCAAAACTCAACTGGTTAACGGTTGCATTCCGTTTTCACAATCCCACTAGGTATTCCGAATTGTCAAGTGCAAAGTCACAGAGGCAACGTGCCCCGACAAGAGTGATTCATCATGCCCGTCCACGTTGTGGAAAAGTGGACGGCTGAAAATGGCAGTCGATGGACGGACTACGCAACGTGCTAAATGAATTCGGATGTAGAAAACCATAGCTGTATGATGGTATAAACGCATTTCAGGCTTAACACACAACCCTTAGCCAGTATGAAGCTTCTATTACGTCGAGAAAACGTCCGTTAAATCGCACAAAAAAAAATGTTCATGGGGCAATTTTGATGATCGGGGGACGGCCGGCGTCTTCGTGGGAAATGGAATGCAGTATCGCGCGTCAACTGGCTATTCGCATTTTGCTATCTAGCGATATTTTTTGAATAAATGCAGCTGATGCATTCAACCCGTGATGCAACTAACCCCGGTCTCCCCTATTAACCCGCGCACGGACGGGGGGCGGATATCCGCCCCCCCGGAGGTTTTTTCAGGAGTAGTGGAAAAACGGCGGCGCGTAGCGCCGCCAAATTTTGCATAGCTATTTGGGCATCAAATACCCACACTTTCTTAAAGTTTTGACTTCCTGACTTGCAAGGTCACTTCGTCGGGTCACATTAAATGACCTGACATCAAGTAACGTTTTTGAAAGTTTGACATGCCGAAGCCACAGTGGTGAACCAAACAGTTTGAAACTCACATTGCGTGATAAGTACATATGTATCTACAAATAGTTTATCTCGGATTTTTTATATCGTTGACCTGAGGTCATGTCAATTTCGTGACCTCCCATTATAAGTTTATAGGAAAAAAATGAAATGCGAACCCATCGAGCAAATCTAGCTAAATATTGGTCAGTTTCATCAATATCACTAGTTCGGAGCTGAGCAGAAGAATGCATATCGTAATTTTCTTTCGTGACCTCTTTGAGGTCAAATCCAATGTGCCCGAAGGGCATATGGTTTTTGTACAACAATAACTCATCTTCTACGGGGGCTTGAGTGACAGGGTCTTCACCATTCTGTTTCTATTATCGACCTTTATCAAGTGATATAAAATTTGACTTGACATGACCTCAGATCAGGTCAGGTCATTTTTTATTTGACCTAACTAGGTCATCGGATATATGATTCGATGCGCCGTGATGAGATAAACACGATGATGGCAAAGGCACTTCTCTAGCTTTTATACATAAAAGTTATAAGCAAAAAACTTTTGTCCGTGAAAATAAACATTTTGACCTTTGCTGACCTTTAGAGCCTGAACTATTGACCCTGACTCAAATATGAGGGAATGTCGCTGTCAGAGGCGTAGCCAGGGGGTGCAAATGGTGCTCCTGCACCCGGGAGATTTTGCCGGGCCCCCTATGCCTGGCGGCCGTCATTTCATGTTGCTGTAAAATACCACGAGAGAAGCTGAACCAGTGGCGTAGCCAAGGGGATCCCTAGGGTCCCTAGGGACCCCCTTGAAACGTTCGGGGCCCCTTGGACAAAGCTGCTTTGTTCGCAAACGCGCCGAAGGGCCCCTCTGACCTTGCAAGCGACATCTCAGACCAGCCGAGAGCTTCCCCAGATCAGACTATAACGGCACTCTCATGTCTGGAAAAGGCCCTCTAGACCGGCTCAGGGCCCCCTCAGGCTCAAGCTGGCCGAGGGCCCCTCAAGGTGGCTGAAAGCCCCTCAAGCTTACCAAAGGCCCCATCAAATTGGCTGAGGGCCCCCTCGAGCTGGCCAAGAGCCCCATCAAGTTTGCTGAGGGCCCCTCAAGCTGGCCGAGGGCTCTTCAGGGTGGCTGAGGGCCCCCTTGAGCTGGCCAAGGGCCCCTCAAGATGGATGAGGGCCCCCTCGAGCTGGCCGAAGGCCCCTTAAGCCGGCTGATGCCCCGTCAAGTTGGCTGGGGCCTCCCTCAGCTGGCCGAGGGCTCCTCAAGGTGCTGAGGGCTCCCTTGAGCTGACCAAGGGCACCCTCAAGGTGGCTGAGAGCCCCCTTAAGGTGACTGAGGGCCCCCTCGGAGCCTGTCAAAGGGCCTCATGCAAGCTTCTGAGGGCCCCTGAAGCTGTTGCGAAGGCCCCTCGAGCTGGCCATGGCCCGCATCCAAGTTGACTGGGCCCTCAAAGTGGCCGAGGGCCCCTCAAAGGTGGCTGAGGGCCCCTTTTGAAGGCTGGCCAAGGGTCCCATGAGGGTTGGCTGAGGGCCCACTCGAGCTGGCGCAAGGACCCATCAAGTTGGCCTGAGGGCCCTCAAGCTGGGACGAGGGCCTACTCCCAGCCGACAGAGGACCCTCAGGCCAGACAGAGGTCCCTCAGGATGAAACAGAGGGACCTCGGTCGATAGAAAGACCCTCGAGCTGTCCCCGAGACCCCCTCTAGCTGTTTTCGAGGAACCCTCCAGTTGTTCTGAGGGCATCCGTATACTACTTAGAAAAGGCCCCTTCAAGCTCGACAAAGGCCACGGAGGACGACAAGCGTCCCTTCAAGGCCGACAGGAGCCTATTCGGGCCGACAGAGGTTACACAGTGCTGACCGGGTGCCTCCTCAGACGGAGGGTCCTTCAGGCTGATAGAGGGCCCTTCAGGCCAACAAAGGGTCCTTTCAGGCCAGCAGTACCTAAGCTCCTCAGATCGACAGACAGAGGGCCCCTCAGGGTGACCTTGGATGCCGTTTAGGGGGGCACGGCCCCCTGGGCCCATTTCTCCGCTTCCCGGACTAAGTTCGTAAACATAAGGTTTGTAATGAAAAAGTTCGTAGGCAAAGGTTCGTATGCAAAGGTTCGTATAGGTTTGTATAGGATTAAGTTCGTAGCGGCCAAAGTTCTGGAAAAGGTTTGTATCGGATAATTTTCGCATTAAAAAAGTTTGTAACGAATAAAGTTATTATGCTAATGCAACACTTTCGTATGCTGAAGTTCGTAAAGGTAAAAGTTCGTAATGGAAAACGTTCGTAAGCAAAAGTCGTATGCAATATGGTTCGTATCGGATAATATTCGATTGGATAAAACTCGTAAAGCTGAAGTCGTAATGAAGGTTCGTATCGATAAAGTTCGTATTCAAAATGTTTTCGTAACTGATAAAGCTCGTAGCAGAGGTTCGAATGCTGAAGCCTGAAGTTCGTAAAAATAAAAAGTCGTAATGAAGAAGTTCGGAAGCAGTTTTGTATCGGATTAGGTTCGTATGGGATAAAGCTCGTAACGGATAAAACTTGTAATGGAAATAGTTCGTATCAGATAAGGTTCGTGTAACAAGTTCCGTAACGAGAAACGTTTCGTCACAAGAGGTCGTATGAATGCAGTTCTAAAGGAAGGTCTTATTAATGAAAAAAGTTCGTACGCAATGGTACGTATAGCAAAGATCGTACTGGAAAAGTCGAGTATTATAAGTTCGTAACAGCTAAAGCTCGTGACGGGAAAAGTTCGTAGCGAATGCTATTGAAGCCAGAGGCGAATACCTTACAAAGAACTGCGGTCCACTGCCAAGGAGGCGTATACCCAGAGGAGGAGGCGCGCCCTGTCCAGGGGGGGGGGGGCGCAGTCCCAATAAACTTGCTAGATTCACTCCGGGGCGGATATATACATTGGGGGGGGGATTGTAAAAAATCGTACAGGCGGCAACGCTAATTTCTTAGCAGAACCTACTACAAACAGCAAAATACATATAAAATTGTGCTAAAGGCCCCCTCGCCGCTACGGAGCCTAACACGACCCCTGAGGTTTTCTTGCGCTCTTTTTACACATATGATTAGGCTGATCCTCTGAAATTTACAGTAGCTAATTTGAAACCAATTATAAGTATGCTGGCAAAATTCATAAAGTTGGTCAGCGGTCTAGAACATAATACGTTTTAGCGAACTGTCATGCTGGTTGAAAAAGGATAAATATTGGAAAATTCGTAGAAAACAGAGTTTTGCAGCAATTTGCAAACCAAAAACGGCACAGATAGAAAATTATATTTTCTGTAATATGCCAAACTCAGATGAAAAAAATACCCCACAAAAAACACAAAATCATAATTTTCAAAGATGTTAAAAATGGATTATATGTAAGAGAGCTGGGTATGGGCAATGCTCAAACCGAGTTTCAAAGCAATATCTCTAATTTTGACTGAGCGATGGCTCCCTAAGTGTAAGAAACTTATGAGGTCATTTTCTAAAACTTATATTTGGGATTTTTGACCAGATACGAAAAAAATGTATAACTTTTTTTGAATTTCTGAGACAAAACTTGTCTAGAAATATGACTTTTTATTTACAATTATTCATTTCCAATTTTGAGGTTTTCTGAAAGAGTAAAATCGCATTCGTGACGTGGTCGAGTCAAGGTCATCCACTTGACCTGGTATATCACCCGTTGGCCATCAATTGGATAACGTTGGATTCCTCACATGACGGGCAACATGCTGGTTTTTACTGCGTTAAGGCTGCCCCACACTGAGCCTCGCATGCGGATGCGAGTCTGCGGGGTGGCATATTTTGTACTCACTTTGAGGTAGTTGGGTAGGGATTGCGGGTGTTTTGCGTGTCGGAAAGGTTGTAGACCGGCACGCCAGATGATAATATGTGTCAATATTGTCGATTTCATTATTTAATTTCCGAGAAACGCTCGCGGGATGAAAACAACGCAACCTCGCATGCAAGGTTGCGTTGTTTTCATCCCGCGAGCGTTTCTCGTAAATTAAAGAATGAAATCGACAATATTGACACATATTATCATCTGGCGTGCCAGTCTACAACCTTTCCCACACAAGACACCCGCCACCCCTACCCAACTATACCTCAAAGTGAGTACAAAATCTGCCACCCCGCAGACTCGCACCCGCATGCGAGGCTCAGTGCATGGTATGTTGCGTGGTTTGGAAGTTAACAAGGGGGGTCGTTTTAGGACCCCCGTAGAGCGAAGGTAAGAAAAGCTCTCGTAGGGCGAGGGTTAAATATACACATAAGACATGGAAGTCATTTTCCCGTCATTTCAGCCAACCTCCTCCCCCTCCCGTTTATTTATTGGCGGCGCCCCTGAGCAATAAGCGATAAATTACGTATGTTTTGACTCAAGAATATGCGTCATTTGTATGATTGATTATATTTTACCTGACACTTTTAGACAACGTTGATGTACTTAAAAGTTACTAATAACTAATATTATGCGTTCCTAGTCTACCAGTGGACTCAGCCCCAGCTGGGGACGTTTTACAGGCTTGTATAAGGTACACGGCATACACATGTTAAGTGCATAACAGTGGTCCGTTATATTTTCGATGCCCCTCGGAACCTCGGCACCACGCACTTATTCAGGGGTGCACCCCAAAACATAGGGACTCGTAACGTTAACTAGATTCCGCAAGGGTTGACTAAAGGATCCAAACACTGAACGGTTCCAAAGCTGCCTTGCAACTCAAGCTACCAGAAATCTGGGCGGCAGACACTGCCAAACTGAATTTGCGCGCGCTCCTAAGCTTTGTAATGCAATTATAGATCCCGAAGCAGCGTCGACACCAAAAATAATTAAGGGCAAACCGTCAACGCATATTATCTAACCATATCTGGGATCGCCTGTCCCGAAGAAGTGCGATCAGCAGGATTCCGGCACTCGCATCACCACCGCGTCGATAGTATGACCCCGTCACCGCAACTGGAAAATCGGCCTTGAAAAAGGTTGTTCAACTGCGTCACGATATCGCTTGACTACACACCTAGTTCATCCTTGAACAACAGTGATGCGTAATAATTCGTATGTCACTTATACAGTCAACCCTGCTATTACTGGATACGGGCCTTGATCATACCCCTACCTCTAGTGCACTAAGCAAAGTGCCCCAAAACCAATTGTTCGTCCTTATAGCGTCCTCATTTCCGCTTGACCCCTCTCAGCGCCAAAGGGCCCCAGAATCAAATCGCGACCCCCCTTGGCCAAAGCCTGATTACGCCGTTGAGCGGATCCAAAGCCCTCTCACACAATACCAGGACCCTTGTATTGTGCCTGTCAGAGAGCCCTATGGTGAGATGGAAAAACCCTTGCGAGGGCCCTCTCAGGTCTGGCTGAAGACTGAAAATGGTTTCAATTCTAAGAAGGATGTACCAATACCGACCAGCGAACTTTAAGCAATATCAGATATTCGAGGCTAATCGCACATCTAGTTGAAGCTTCCTCTGAGGGACTGCGGCCACCCCTGTGATCGGGCCCCCCGACCGGAATGCACACTGTCTCGAAAAATGCTGGCTACGCCCCTGATCACAGTAAGAGTGTTTCAAGGGCATTTCAGTGCTTTTTACGGAATGCTCCTAGCTATGTTGGTTACTGAGCTAGCCCGGATTAAGTGAAGCAATTTACTCGAAATATGGGAAAATATACTTTACCTTCATTTTAATATTTGTACTCATACCGAGATGTGCAACCAGTAAGGAAAAGAGATAACTGAGGCTTGGCTCCATATACACGGTCTGGCTTCCCAATATTACAAATTACAATTTCGTTTTGCACGACCTAAAATTAACATTGTCACGCCGCTTCGCGGCGTTCACATCAGTGTCCATTATCATAACAAAGCCTTCGTCATCGTCTTCGGTTCGTCGTAACGCTGAATTTAATTAATAATATTTAAACTTCTTATCCTCTACAACGCCCAATATCGCCCATATTTCTGGGTTTTATTAGGCAAACCCGTAACAATTTCGCGCCGCTTGGCGTCGATAAATAACAAGTATACTATTATAGCATGAAAATATGCATAACAAATGCTGCAAAGGCTTGAATACACGCATATACAAAATGTGAATATTTTTCGTCATTTCAGTCGACCCCCACTCAAAATTATCTGTGACGTTCCTGCATAGGGCCCTCTTAGACCTGTAAAAGGCCTTCTCAGCCCGATATGATACTCTCAGGCCTGACGAAGGTCCTCCGGCTCTACCCACACGGGTGCGTTTTTCACGCGTTGCGTTGCATTCCGATCCGTCACGGCGGGTCTGACGCGCGTCAGATGCGCTTCTCGATGCGTCTCGACGCGTTGCAGTGCGTCACGACGCGGATGGCAACAAAATCGGTTTGTTTGCAGCTTGGGAAAGTTATAAATCGCAGAATATTGGGTGACCGAACGCAACGCAATGCATGAAAAACGCGCCCGTGTGGGGCGGGCCTTAGGCTTGTCAAGGACTTTCTCATATCTGAAAATGCACTCAGACCGACTGGAGGCACGTTCAGACCTGCAAAAACGCTCGTGGTCCTTTCCAGCTTGAGGGTCTTTGCAAAAATATGGATTCGCCCCCATGCCTTGTCCACCTCGTTTGTGTTTAGTTTCTGTTCCATTTTGATCCCGTCTTATTTTTAATCCGTTTCGTTTCCGTTTCTGTTCCGTTTAGTTTTGTTTCTTCTGTTTTAATTTCCTCCTCGTCATGTCAGTTGATATAATAATATATGCATATTAGCCGTTTGAGCACCGGGCACCCATTATCGCCAACTTGGCTCGCTATGGGACACCTGCTTTTCCTCGCAGAAACCGGTCACTTGAATTTGCAAGACAACCTGTTTTAAGCCTGACTCGATTCACTCGACACTCCACAGTCCACAGTGTGACAATAACCGCCGCCATAGGCGTATGATCCGGGGGGGCAGGGGGGCAACTGCCCCCCAACATTTTCGGATTTTAAAATTACGCCTATGGACGTTGCATGGAAAGAATCGAATTCAAAATGCCTTTTGCCCCCCCCCCTTCAACTTAAAATAAGTTCCTACGCCCCTGACCGCCGCAATTATGTCGAGGTCACGCATCACGATCACCTTGATAGTTCAACGGTGAAACGCCTGTTCGCGATAACCGCCCCACATCACTCCGCGTCCGCCTACATAGAACATACGCACACATACACACACACACACCTACACACACACACACACACACACACACACACACACACACACACACACACACACACCCGCACATACCTACCCTCATGTTGACTCTACCAGCGGGCGAACGGACGAGAATACACACATGACGTTTACAGACCCCGCGCTGGCTGGCGCTAGCCTACGCTGCAGGTGTAGGTTACACATGAAACACTCCGCCTCCCGCGCGCCGCCACGCGTTGCGCTTACGCCTGGAACCCCGTCCTGTGCAGGCCCCTGGTGACGCTCCGCTGGGGAGGGAGGGAGGGAGGGAGTGCACGGCGGCGGCGGCGGTGGCGGCGGCGACTGAGTAGTGTAGCACGGAGCAGCAGTATTCTAGTTGCCGTGGCGCCGCTGCTGACTAGGAAGGCTAGGAAGGGGAGAGCGGTGACGCCCGGCTAGACGCGGAGTGCCGGCCGTGCTGCCCGCGTGGAGAGGAGCCATCTAATACAGGTGAGTGTTGCTAATGTGACGGTCCAGGCTGCATATTAATGCTGTCGAGGCTGGGTGGTGTTCCCAGCAGCTCCCCTACCTACAAATACCACACGACCAAGGGCGTTGCCACCTTCCGAAAGTTGGGGGACGGAGGCACTTTTAAGTCGAATCTTTCCATGTAACGCCCGTAGGCGTAATGTTAAAATCCGACAATGTTTTGGGGGGACGCGTGCCGCTTGGGGAGGACTCGTCCCCTCCGTCCATCCGTACCCTCGTCCCCTCTGTCCATCTCCGTCACCCCTCACCGTCCCCCCACTGAACTCTCCGGCGCCCATGCACATGACACATTAGCGAGCGGGAGTGGCTCACCACGTTTTGGGGCGTCTCGCTGGCATGCGCTGCCTCCGTGGAGACTGCAGCACGGCTAAGAACGTATCGCCGCCAGCGCGCCGTCACGCTGCCGTCTGAAGGGCACCTCCGACACACTAAAGCTCCGGCCAGGGCCTGTAATGCAAGGCCTATTACGTGCTATACGACACTGCAGTCTGATCATTGTGAGAAATGTGCAGCAATCTGGTCTATTGGCTGACGGCGTCACGGTCAGTGGCCGGGATTATTTACTGCAGTGACTCGGCTGCAAGGACGGCGAATTGGGCCAGTTCAGCAAGTTAAACTCATTGAGTTGACCGTGAGGATGGTCTGTCCTCCAAGTAGTGAGTCCTCGCTGGAAGGAGGCTCATCACGACACGCAATTTGGCGGACAGATACAGGACGAAGTGGTCCAGTGGCAGTCATTGGCGGATACGGAACGTTAGGAAAGACTCTCTGAGTTTGTTTGTAATATTATAAAACGTTATAGTTTCCGGCCTATTCCAGGCGTTTGGGAGTTAAGACCCCGATGCTGCCCCCCCCTCCTCAATGTGTCCACCTTATGGTGGAACCCAAGGAGGAGGGGGGGCGGAGCTTATCCAGCGCATGTGTTGTGGTTCTAGAACGGTTTATTGTTTCACATCATTCCGATATAATTGATACCGTATGATCAAGAGAGGGAACTCAATAAACAAAGAACCAATCATGCTGGAAGGAGAACTTGTCGAGGTCGACTGAAGTATTTTGTATTGTCCTGATTAAAAATTATATTAAACTAAATCGAGCTGGCTCATTTCCGCTTGACTTTACCTTTAGTTGATCATCCCTGAAACAATCCAAAAGGAATTTAAATATAAATTTGAAGAGGTAAATGATGCATCGGAAGCACCATTCTCACCTCTGGCAGAATTCAGCATGAGCCACAACATATAAGGTTGTGTTCAAGTGATAGGTATGCTTAAATGGATTTCTATTTCAGCTTTCCCACATTTAATACTATACTTCCACGCCACATCCATTGAATTTAATAACAATTTGTGTCAATATGTCTTTTCCGTCTAACGCCTGACCACCGTATATTAGCATTACACTACACTGCAATCAATGGGTAGGTAAGTACCATAATCAATAGGTAATTATGTTCATTACCAAGTTCTGCCTCGTCATTCTAGATTTACCGTGCGACAAATGTCATTTATGTCATCGCTTTTTATGTTGGGACAAAAACATCGTTTGTAGTAGAATTATACTCGTCACCGTTTTTATAGTGGGAAGGATCCTCGTAGGTAAGTATCTGAGGGAATTGGTGAATCCAGAGGAGAGCATAAGGGGCAAATGCCCTCCTCCCACACACAGGAAAATGGGGGGGGCATTCAATTGGCTGTCTGATTCTGATTGGCTGATTGGCTGAGCCATTCGATTCTTTCGTTTGACGTTGCAGAGAGTACGTATATAGTTTTGATAAAAGTAGTAATGTAGGTACGTCCTTCTGTCCTAAATCGGCGCGATGTATGGCTATTTTTGACAATATGAAAAGAAGTTGTATTTCAAAATATAATCAATTCGTGTTTGAAAAAACAGTCCAAGATTAACTATTTCATTTAAAGGACATAATTCACATTGATTTTTTTTTTCTAACACGATTTGACTATATTTTAAAGTACAACTTCTTTTTATAATGTAAAAAATAGCCATGCATCGCGCCGATTCAGAACAGAAGGACGTACATTATGAATTGTATCAAAACTATATGCGTACTCTTCGCAACGTCAAACGTGGCTCAGCCAATCAGATATTCGAAAGTAGTCGCGTAATATTACTGTATAGCCTGCTGCCCCAGGTGTGGTGAGGCCCATTACTTGACATTCCTTAATTTATGGGCCACTTCCCTTTCGATAAAAAAGGTCAAATATTTCAGCTGGAGAGCCTTTCAGCCCAGAAAACTTGCAGTTGAGGGTTTTTCAACACGGGCTACAAAACTGCTATCTCAGTTCAAAACCCATGTTGAAGCCTGAAGGTGAACTATTTCCTTTAACAAGGAACGACTTGAAATATAAATATATGGCTGCTGAAAACGGGTCTTGTTTTCTGGTAGCTGTATTACATTGCAATCAGTGGCGTATTTATAAATCCGCCAAGGGGGGGGGGACCAAGCCCTCTAAGGCGCCAAACCCACACATGAGAGCGCCGTCAGCGAAAAATGTTTTTAGCGAAGGGGGAGGCTGAAGGCTCCGATAAATTTACGAGGGCTTCATCCCGGCTACCACATACCTCCAATGGCGCTCCCCGATGCACTTCTGAATGCGCCATTCCACATAACTCCAAAGGTTACCTCCGATACCACTTTGAAATCGCCCTCCCACACGCTTTCAAAGGCGCCCTCCGATACAGCTCTCTCTGAAGGCACCCTCACACATACCTCCAAAGACGCCCTACGATACATCTCCGAAGGCGCCCTCCCAAATAGCGCCAGAGGCACCCTCTGTGAGACCAGAGGCGCCCTCGCCTCACATTCAGCGAATCACGCCTTTGAAGGAATGTAGGGAGGGCGCCCTCGGACCTCGGAGATATGCATCTGAGGATGTTTTTGGACTATGTGAGAGGGCGCCTCAAGGCCTGAATGGTTTCGGTGTTTTTTTGTTTTGTTTTTCGTGTGTGGGAGGACTCCTTCAGAGGTGCATCGGAGAGCGCCTTCATTTATGCATCGGAGGACGCCTCCAAAATGTATTCGAGGGCGCGTTTGAAGGTATATGGAGGGCGCGATCAGAGATGTACCGGAGGGTGTCTTTGAAGCCTGCAGAGTGTAGATGTATGGGAGGGCGTCTTCAAATGTGCATAGGGGGCGCCTTTAGATATATGTAAGAGGGCGCCTTCAAATTTGTATCGGAGGGCACCTTGGGAGGTATATGGGGGGGGGGCGCCTTTGGAGGTATGTTTGAGGGCGCCTTCAAAGGTGTGTCGGAGGGCGCCTCTGGAAATATTTGGGAGGGCGCTTTGAAGGTATGTGGGAGGGCGCCTTCAGATGTGTATCGGAGTGCGCCTTACATTCAGTAGAACACGCTTCATATTCGGCTGGTGCGCGCCTTCATTCAGAAAAGGGCGCCTTCGGCACCCTTTTCGGCGCCCTTCGCTGAATGTGATGCGCATTTCAAAAACCGAAGGAGCCTTCGGTGCATGAGGGCGCCTTCGGTGCATGGGGGCGCCCTCGGCGCCCAAGGGGGGATGCATGGTACAGTACAATTAAATACGTCCCTGATTGCAATTATATGTTACCCCGACTTAATTTCCGGGCTCTGGCAACCCTTATAGATCGCCACTCTAAATCACGACTTATCATGATCATCACCATTAATTTTCCTTAAAATCCTTCAACCTATGTGTTTAAGCTATATGACTACGTGAACTGAATTGATCAAAGTCTTGCCCACCCCCTATGCCAAAATTAAATCTGCCGCCACTGACATCCGGAACTCGGAAGCTGCTCCAATGGTGCCCAACTTGCTGGACCGAAGAGCTAACAGTGGGACCATGCCAGGACCATCTCCCGGAGCCATCTCTTCCCTGGCTCCTCCAGATCCGCAGGGACCATTTATGTGCGGAAAAGTCGTTCTGTCTCCAGCCTCTTGCTGCCTTCAAACCATTTGTACTGTTACCAGTCCAGTTGTTTGTTAAAGTTCGGTACATATGTATGCAGTTATTATTATCATATGTACTATTGAGCGTTAACTGCCACCGGTCAGCGTGATTTACTATCTGAAGAATATGCATATGAAAAACTATATTTATTTTAATATTTTTCATCATGCCAAGAATGTGCAATCAGGAATAGGGGTTACCTGGGGCTTTGCTTCACTTACGGTCTGGTTCTAGCATTAACAAACAATTCCACGACCTAAAATTAAAATTATCACGCCACTTCGCGGCGTCACATCGGTGGCCATCGTCATAACGAAGCCATCACCATCGTCTTCGGTTCGTGGTAACGGTGAATTGAATGAATAGCATGTTTAGCTTCTAATTATTTATAAGGCCCACTCAGCCTCTGCCTATGTTTCTGGGTTTTATCACGCAAAGCCGTAAAAACTTTGCACCGGCCCTAAATAAGTATCTACTATAACATGAAAATCCACATTAAAAATGTTGCAAAGGATTCATAAAAGCATAAAAATAAGGTACATTTTTTCGTCATTTCAGCCGATCCCCCACTAAAAATATCGGCGACGCCTCTGCTACTGGGCAGTGGGATCAGCTGACAATTGACATAGTTTTACTCAGTGTAAGGCATTGTCAGAACAACAAAAACTGCAAGCTGACATTTTTCGATATCCCAAAAGGTCGAAAAGCTAAAAGAAAAACACATTTGAAATCTTGAGGTTGCAAAATACAGTGGCCCAAAGCCGGGAAGAAATTCGAAATTGGGGGTAGATAAGGTTTGCTAGAAACGGTTTGATCCCTCCCCCAAAAAGTAGGTATATATATATATATATGCATATATATATATCAGTAAACTTCGGCAATAGGTCATTAGATATGCAATCAGGCGCGGCGAGACCAAATTGGCACAGTATTGCAGGACGATATATATAATTCAAGGTATACCACCGGTATATATATAATATATATATTATATATATAATATATATATATATATATTTTGGGAGAAATTGGCACAGTATTGCAGGTACGATATGTAAATTAAGGTACCATACCGACCGGTTATAATATATATATATATATATTATTTATATATATATATATATATATATAATTGTGTGTGTGTGTTACGGCAATGTGAAAAAGCCAGGCCTTCTGGCAAAAATGCTAGGCAATCTGTAAAATGCCCAGGTCCAGCCAGCTGCATTTTGCAAAAGTGCCTAGGCAATCTGCAAAAATGCCTGAATAAGCAGCAGATCTGCAAAAAGTCCTGACCGGTTCAAGGCAATTTGCAAATGACTGGCCAGGCAGGCAATTTTGCAAAATGCTGATTTTTTATTTTTTAACTGTCAATGTAACTGTATTATAATGAAGTTGGTGTCCCTACTCACATCGTTTAATTGCGTCATTGCCACAGGGTTATGTAAACATCATTTTTTCTGAATTGCACAACATCCTTTACTTTTTCCAGACTCATGCTAGCTGCTGAATCATTTGCAACAAGACTGGGCTGGCAGCACAAATTTATCATGTCAGACCAATGTTTGGCCACTAACTAGGGACATTACTTTATATCGAAGAATAATTCGTATAACTTTGACCAGCACATTGGAGTTGACGCCTGCCAACAGCATTTCGACAGTAGCACGAGCGCCGTGAGCGCTGATAGCAGCTGCCGAGCTGAGCCTTGGAGACGAACATTTGCGTTTCAACGGTTTGATAACGATTGTTCGTATGTCTTAGGTAGCACGTTTTTAACATAGCGTCTCTTTCCTCCGATTTGGTGACGATCGGCATAACGATAATTCAAATAAGAATAACATAAATGCTAAGTAAAAAGTTAACGTAAAGGGGCTCAAAACATGTGATTTGTCGGTATCCAACAATTAAAGCGATGTTCTAACTGTAAGCCAAAATATTTATGACATTCTGGAAACAGGTTTGACATACCTCCCTTTAAATATTATTATTATGTGTAGTTGTCGGGCTTCAGACAGGTGCCACAGACTCAAAGATCCATGTTTTTAATGAAACTGTTCACAACGTCTCCTTTTAAACTTCAAATAAACAATATTTCAAGACTGATCGTCACAAAGCTATAAAATATAATATTTTGAGACGTATGCACAAGCTTATGTAACTTATTACGCAAAAGAAGCTTCTACATTTGAAATGATTAGCACTCAAGTAAATGCATGTTAATCTTGCAATTAAGTTTACCATGTTTTAGTCTTCGGTATTTACTTTTGTTGATTGGAAAATTCAGTTAATTGAAAAAAAAGTATTTTGATTGTCAATAATGAATGCAGAACACGCGTTGTGCAGTACCATTTGTAAATAGTGTCTACCTTTAGGTACTAAATGATATAACCAAGCCCAGGCAAATGATAAGTACCTAGGTTGTTCAATCGCATTGCACACCTGTGCCGAGCAACTATGATTGCTCGCTACGAAACATATGCAAGTTTGTATTTAAAAGTTTTACTTGTAATCGCGAGTGCCAAGGGAAACAGCAAATTTTTATATATCATCCAAATATGCAAAGAATGAACGTTTCCCATCGCAATGCTCAACCAACGATAAGTCGTTATGCCATTCATGGCCTTTAAATCACAGATAACATGATACCGTGTGATTGGACATGCTCAATTTGTCGGCCTTTTAAGGCTGCAAACACAGCTCCTCGCGTGCAAATCGCGTCCTCGCAACTCCTATTTAGAAATAGCACGGCAGCACTTTCCCTCGTGCTCGCTTCGCGTCTCGCCTGCGCTTGCACGGTCATCGCTGCGGACTGGCGGAAGATCTCGCTCCTGAATCGCGGGTTCTAATTTCGCAGGCGCGAAGAGTTACTCTAATTGCAACTTTTCGGCACGATTTGCGAGGACGAGACGAGATTTTCGACGCGAGACAGCCAGGCGCAAGACGCGATTGCTTGCGAGAACGCGATTTGGCCCGCGAGTGGGCCTGTGTTTTTCAGCTTATTGCAGAGCGAAATTTTGAATACGGGCTGTAAGCTGATACACTTTTTGTCTCGGCTCGTGCAAATGCGAGGTCCAGCACCGGTTATTCACTGCTGTGCTTGAGCAATAAGAGGCTCGAAAATAGTGTCCAGTACAGGTATCATGTTATTCTGTGCCTTGGTACATTCTTGTAGTAACGCAGCCGTCGATGAGAATTAAGGTTCAGTGGCGAGTGCATTGATACTTACACCTCAGTAACGTGTCTGTGGAACATGATGGAATCTAGCAGACTTCCTGTTAGTCTTGAAACGATACGCAAGAAAAAAACTTCGGCGAGGGTTTCAATTGCGACCTTTATGACGATATGTCCGTACTATACTACTCATCCTATATCGACTGTACCGTAATATGTAGCGTAGCTCAATTTGATTAAGTTAAACACAGTTAAAGCAATTATCCCGGATAGATGTGATATAAAAAGCCTAGCCTCTGCAAAATGCCTGAAATATTTGTGTTAGGCAATTCTGCAAAAATGCCTGTCGGTTCAGCGGCATTTTTCAGATTGCCTATGGCCCTTTTTGAAGAAACTCTGACCGGTCAGGCATTTTGCACATTGCCTAGGGCATTTTGTAAAATGCCCTGACCGCAGGCATTTTGCAGATTGCCTAAGGGCATTTTGCAAAGTGCGCTGGTTCTTCACCGATTGCCCGTAAACAACACCAATACACAACACACATATATAATAGTATATATATATATATATATATTATATGTATATATATATATATATATATATAATAAATATATATATATATATAAATAAATATATATTATACATATATATAGTATATAAATATATAATATATTATATAATATAAGATATATAATATATATATAAACGAACGGCTCGATCCGTCTTCGTGAGCTTTACATAATTATTTGCAAACTTGACATGCAATGCGACTTTCGATATCACACTTCTCATTTGTTCCTATCAATATTGACATTATTGAACATTCGCCGTCCTAGAAATTCGGTTGAAGTCGCTACACCAACTCCGAGCTGCCCCGTCATTTCCGGCCCGGGCGGCCAATCACCTCACCGGAAAGGAATGCACCGGCCGCTTATATGACGTCAGCTGTTTGTCCGTAGTTGAGTGACGTCATACTTCCAGACCGGCCGGTTTCTGCGGAGCCGAGGAGCCCCCGCTGCCGGCTACGAACCATCATTGGCTCATGGTTGGTATTATATAAACGTATGGATTTATACCAACATGGCTTATGCATTGCACAAGCATGGCTCGCGCAATGGTATATAAACGTACACTCTATGATGACGTCATATAGCCGAGCAGTGACCTCGCTTGGGGATCTCGTAATGGATATTGCGCTCGCTGGGCGAGCCAACTCCGTAGATTGCTGCAGTTCGTATTTGTCGGCTGCCGAATCTGGGAACGATGAGCTCAGTGTTGTATACGGGGGCGGCGGCGGGGGCTCTCAGCCGCCCGGACGGGGCGGGGGCGGTCTCTGGTCAGCGGTACAGTGGTGGCGAGCCCGGCAGAATCGGCCAGTGTCCCTGGTGAGTGCTGCGCAGTGGCTTATCAGTGCACAGTCCACGGCGGTCTGCTCGCTCTCCACCCCGGAATCCATCTTAGATCGCCCAGGTGAGATAAAATCAAACAAGTTCCGTGGTCGTCTCTGCCAAGGCGAGGACTCACACAGAACGGATCGGCGGGGTGGCCGAGTGTCAGCTAACTCGGCTGGGCGGATTGTCCCCAGCAGCGACTGTGGTGGGCGGTGGGCCGAGTGTGCTAACTCGGCTGGGCGGATTGTCGCCAGCAGCGACTGTGGTGGGCGGTGGGCCGAGCGCGATCACTCGCCTGGGTGGATTGTCGGCAGCGGCTGAGACAGGCGGGAGGGGGGGGGGCGATCCCTGTACAGTGCGCCACGCTGACAGACAGCGGGAGGACAGCGGGAGCGCCACCGACACCCAACTGCCGACAGGCCGCCGCCGAGCGGTGATCCTTCGTCGATCTCTGATCGACTATATCTATAAGGTATGGTCGAGTATCAATTCGACGTCGAAGTCGTGTTGCCTTGTATTTTTGATTGAGGCCGCACGGGCCGCACATATGTTTGCGATTAGAGGTGCAGAATTCTGGTCTCAGCGTCACAGCGCTGGGACCAGAGCTGGTCACGGCGTGACTGAAGCTGTGACTAGCCAGGCCAGCGCCATAGAGCTAGCATTGCAGCGCCGTGACCAGACATGTGCATGGATCTGAAAGTAGGATCTATGATCTCAGAGGATCTCTTGACAAAACGCAATGTTGGATCTATGATCCCACTGGATCCACGGTAAAATACAATAGTGGATCCTGGATCCCAGTGGATCCCTCGATGAAGTTTGGCAATGGATCTTGGATTTCACATGATCCCATGATAAACAATGAAAATAGATATCAGATCCGACAAGATCCGACTTATAAATTATGTCATAATTATAGTATTTATTGACAAAGTCTTAACTAAAGGCAAACGCTCACGCTATTTTCATTTATAACGAATTGAGAAGTAGGCACTGACAATTACTTAAAATATGGGTTCCGGAAATACATGTCTGTATAATGGCAGCCTGGCAGGTCTGGGATCCCAATGGGTCCTAGTGCAAAATGGTGCCTGCAATCACCATCTCGGATCCCAGCGAATCCGTCAACCAATGTTGAAAACGGATGTATGATCCCAGTGAATCCATCGACAAATTGTGAGGATGGATCAATGATCCCAGTGGATCCGGTATCCAGATCACAGAGATCAGATCCCGGGATCCGTTTTCGTGACCCGAGCACATGTCTGGTCGTGTCGTAAGTGGCTACTTGCCAGCGCATTCCGTGACCGTGAATAGGCTGTGAACAGATATTTAGGATTTTCAGCACCTCTATTTGTAATTCTCTCTTCCTCCTGATCGCCGTTACTTTGCAGCCGGCCCGTTGGCCGGGCGCTAGGTTTCAGTGACCTACGTCCTGCTGTTCATTGCATGTGAGATTCGACCACAGAGACGGTGCAGTGCACTGGACACGCTACAGGATAGTGCAGGAGCGGGTCGGCTGCCAGCGTGACCTCGGGCTGCACCAGTGCAACTGTCACGCCATTTGTCGACCTACATTTGACAAGTGATTGTCATTCCGTCTCAAGGGCGGCTCCAAGGGACCACCTATAGGACCATGCCTTTTAAAACGATTAGACATCGGCTGAAAATTCGACATTACTTCACAGATTGTATATATATATTATATATGATAAATATATATTATATAAATATAATAGAATTATTTATGCAGGTGTTGTTACAAGCCAGAGCATATTTGCATTGTCGTTTCTTTTAGCTTTTCTAAGTGTCGAATAAGCCGTTGTAGTTTCGTTCGTATACGATATATTATGATCACCTAAGGACCATGCTACAATGCTAACTAGTTTCAACGAACCTTCGTCATCGTCAGACCTGATTGGCATATGCATGTTAATGGAACATTAAAAACATTGTTTAAAATAATCGTTCTAAGTGCTGCTTTGAAAATAATTAGTTAATTGTTGATATTTGAATTCAACCTGATTTCACGAAGCTTGAGAGAGATGGGCACTATTCTTTTCGCTTGGTCAGTAACTCAAGAGACATGTGTTAAAATTAGTAAAATAAAACGCGTCTAATGTGATAATGATCACAGTAAATAAAACTAACAGTGCACATTCATGAGACAGGTACATATTAACAAAACATGTGATGAATGAACGCATTAGAAGGCCACACGAACATCGAGTGCGCCACGACCCATTTGTTGTTGATGGTTAAGGAACTCCTTAAGAGTAGCAGGGCTTCAAATATCCACAGTTTGCGGGTTTGTGCAGGACTTCCATCGTGCTGATGTTATCGGTTTCAGCTCCTTCTTGTCAGGTCGTGACCGTTGGTCCCGTCCATGTGTCATGAGGACCACCCGCTCCTGTGCATGGTTGAGCGTCGGATAGGGTAGTAGTATTCGCACCAATGTAGTGTTTTGGATGACGCCGCAGTCGTCATGAGAATGTGAATTGAATGGGACATGTGAATTAGATGAGACATTGTAAATATATATATATATAATATATATATAACTTATATATATATAATAGTATTAATATATTATATATTTATAATATGTGTGTGCTGTTGTGTGACTCCTCGTGTTGTCATATTCGGGCAGGCTCAGAAGGCCCCGTGTTTATTTGCGCGTGTGTGCCGCCGCTGTAAAATAATTTAGGGCCGAAAATAGCAGCATCGAGGAGGAAGCGATGCTCGTTGATGACATTGATTGATTTTATTTTGCTTTCGTCATAAAATAACAGTAGAATCGTTTTGTAATGTGGATACTGTCCATTACGAGCGACGCCTTTCGCGCTCGACTCGTCTTTACGTGGTATATGGGGAAAATTGTTTGAGCGACCCGACCCAACCCGACCCGACCCGTGGCACGCTTTTGAGAAGTCATAAGTCATTATCTTTGGAACCGCACGTGCCGATTGACAAGCGGCTTCTCTCTGAGTTGCCCCATCCAAGCCTACCATGTTTTTTTTTACCAGTGCCGACTCATGTGGTGACTACCACTGGCGCGTGGCGCGTGCTGGCGTGAGGGGTGTTGAGAGGAGTTTTGTCGCAAAAACTCCGCAACGCTGGCCGATGTGCTCGAATTCGGGGTGTGGTTTGAGACCACCACCACTGCGAATGCTGCCACAGTATCAAACTCTGGGTTACATTTGCACGTGCGCACGTACCCCCTGTTCCGTCCACCGAAACTACCTACAAACACGTGCAGATACCGGACCTAATTCGCAACCCAAAGGGCGCAAAGACACAGGGAAACACATGTGTAGAGAAAACGATCCACCGGGTATGCACTATGTGTCGATCAGCGACGCGTGCCACGTGCTAAATTACTGGCTATACAAGCGAAAAATAATGTGCATGACGCCTTTCAGGTTGATCAGTGCTGGCACCTATAGGTCGAGCGATGAAACAAACACCAATGTGGTAGACCAATGTACCGTCTCAAATATGGCATGCCGAAAAATTTAGTTTTAATGCAGTATTTTTGCGGGTTAAAAATCCGCCTGTAAATTTACATTGACGATTTTATTAATATTTCTTCATTACACCGTCGTAGCTTCAAAACCAAAGGGTGCTAAACCGATAAAAAATGATGCAGCTGAAAGCCGCAAATTCAAATCCATCTATACCCACCCAAAATGAACTTTTTGCCTACCAAACATGAAGCTTATAATTGCAAATAAAAAAATACGCTGCAAATTATCTAGTTTCAAAGTACGATTGTAAAGGTGATCTATTTGCGACGGCAAAAACAACACATGCAAAAATAATTCAAAAGCATGCTTGGCACAAAACGAACCTCGTTGGGGGTTGATAAATTGACGCGGATTTATTCGGACTCGCTCGTCCTTCGCCGTTTAAATTAAGGCGTCTTTCTGGTACTTATGTTATGGCCATGTCTACAAATGGTGACAGCGTAAAGGAACCCATTAGTTAACATTTTTGGCCTACTTCTTATTTGACTGTGGCTGGTGTCAGTATTTGCACAGTAAGTTCCTTTATATTTGACTGAAGAAGCTGACTGCAATACGAAATGATTCGACTCCGACGTACGAAGTGGATTGGTATATGCACTGCAGAATGCTGACATCCAGACATTTCGGCAATATATTGTGTGGCTTCGTGGCTTGGTCGATCGCCAGGCCTTTCTTCGTTACATTGAAGATACCTTCTCTGAAGGTGAAGAAGATGAGCCGTTCTGTTGTTTGGTGAGGTGAGGATCATCTCACTGATTTCTCTGTTAATTCGGCTTCCTATAATATGTTGTGCGTTGCGTGATCATGACGCCCAAGCGAAGAAAGGCCCGGCGTGGTGGATCCCGGTGCCCCGCCGGGATCCGATCTGGTGGTTGCATGACCTGACACTGCCGAGAGCGGCGGCAGGGAGCGAGTGCAGGCCGGGGAAACCCGCTGGGACCATAGAGATCATATATACATAGAGATGCCATGCCTATGCTGAAGCACTTGATTTCGTGGCATACAGTGGTGCTTTTTAGCACATTGTGAACACTCTCGATGTCCGTGCTTAACTAAGCCAATCGTCTTTCTATGTCGAAGACAGTTTTGTTAGGCAATATTAATGGAAAACAAAATTAGTAAATAGATATCTATTCTCTCAGATAAAGATGTTAATTGACACTCGGCGCACGCTGTGATTAGCGAGCGGTAGGAGAACTTGTTGACTTAAAAAAGACCACTGAATTGCCGCAGATTTAAGTGCTGCATCTCTATGTAGTATATGATCTCTATGGCTGGACTACCCTGCCACACTCGTGCGCATTATGTTGTAAGTCGACGCGCCGAGACGTAGGTGCAAGTGTGTCTGACTCGACGTTGCTTCGACTCCTTCCTCTGCCAGGGCCTGGACTCCGGACGCTTGAGAACCTTCAGCTTGCCAGCTGCTTGTAACATGGCGCCGGAATCTGCCGCCCGTGAGTGGGCCTGATCCTGGCTTCTGTGATGCCGCCTGAGAGCCAGATGGCCGCGCCGTGTTGTGCCGGCGCGGCACGGATATTCGGACTCTGAACGGCGCTGCGACGTCGCGTGTGTGTGCGCGCGTTGCGGGGTAGACGAGGTGCGTGTGTGTTGTAGTAGTGTGGGTGAGTGATGTGCTTGCGGAACTTGGACTTCGTTTCGCCTTCATCTTGTGAAACGTGGGCGCTGCGATGCCGACCCGGCGTGGGCTGGACGCCGGCGCGACGTGCACCCTGGACGCCGGTGCGGCATGCACCATGGACCCCGGCACGGCGCCGGCACGGCGCACTCCCGGGGCGCTGGCTTGGCGCGCACACTGGACCCGGGTGCGGCGTGCGCCCTTGGTGCCGTAATGCCGCCCTTTGAGCGGCATTTGGTCGCCGGCGCTGTGTGGTCGCCGGCGCGGCCCGGTCCCGGTCACCGGACTCGGGCGTGCGAATACTGCCGCCCGCGCTGCCTGGACTGTACCTCGCTTCGTCGTCTGCCGTGACCTAGGACTACTGTGGAGGCCTCCTCTTCGTTGGCCTGTCTCTGGCTGCGATGCCGCTCTCCCTGGGTCCTACGGCCTTTGATCGCGGTGGGGCTTCTGCTGGTGGTGCGGTAGTGCGACGAGGCGTGGTCGTCGAGATGGTGTTACCACTGATTGCGGTGAAGATGAAACTGCCATATAAAATATGTGTAATAATATATAATATATATATTATATATATATTATATATAATCGGTTCTTAAATAAACATTTTAACCTCTTCCTAACAGGCAACGATGTGAAATGTGATTGAATTTCGTCAAACATTCTGAGATTTACCCCCCCCCCGAAGCCGTTTTTTTTCATTATACAGCATCATATAATTTCTGAATTTTCACTTGTCCGTTCCCGAGAGGGACATCCCACAGGCCACAGCTGCCCTGGATCGTGGCGTGTGACCCAACACCGCGTGACCTGTCCTGCTGTCAGCGAACTCTCAGCTCAGTCCCACTGTGTGGCCGCCAAGGTTGCAGCCATATGCTAGCAGCCCGTATACGGCTATGTCCCACTGCGTGGCCGCGGGGATTGTAGCCTGCATGGAAGCCCGTATAGGCTATGTCCCACCACGTGGCCGCGGGAATTGTAGCCTTAATGGTAGCCCGTATACGGCTATGTCCCACCTCGTGGCCGCGGGAATTGTAACCTAAATGCTAGCCCCTATACGGCTATGTCCCACCTCGTGGCCACGGGGATTGTAGCCTAAATGGTAGCCCGTATACGGCTATGTCCCACCGCGTGGCCGCGGGAATTGTAACCTAAATGGTAGCCCGTATACGGCTATGTCCCACCGCGTGGCCGCGGGCATTGTAGCCTAAATGGTAGCCCGTATACGGCTATGTCACACCGCGTGGCCGCGGAAATTGTAGCCTGTATGGTAGCCCGTATACGGCTATGTCCCACCGCGTGGCCGCGGAAATTGTAGCCTGTATGGTAGCCCGCATACGGCTTTCCAGCCGGATATCTGTGGGAGCTGCCAGTTTCCCGGATGGCCGCGCTCAAGTACCGTGTGTCACGCCAACGCTACAAAACCGGTCTGTGGCTCGATGCATGGCAAATGATGAGGCTTTACCTTGCAGGCAGCCATGCTGGTGTAATACAGTGCTGGTTTGGGGATGACACGTGGGGCACAGGATGACCTTCGTGTCAGTGATTTGGCTCGGGTGCATGACTTCTGAACGTAGTTTAAGTTATCCACTTGTTTTATCCCTCTTCTCCCTCTCTCCTCTCTCCCCCGCTCTCCTCCGTCTCTCCGTCTCTCCGTTCTCTCCGTCTCTCCGTCTCTCCGTCTCTGCCCTCTTCTCGTCTCTCGTCTCTCCGTCTCTCCTCTCTCCGTCTCTCCTCCTCTCGTCTCTCGTCGTTCTCGTCCTCCGTCTCTCCGTTCTCTCCGTCCTCCGTTCTCTCCGTCTCTCCGTCTCTCCGTCTCTCCGTCTCTCCGTCTCTCCGTCTCCGTCTCTCCGTCTCTCGCGTCCTCCGTCTCTCCCCGTCTTTCCCCGTCTCCCCCGCTCTCCCCGTCTCTCCCCGTCTGCTCCCGTCCTCCCCGTCTTCTCCCCGTCTCTCCCCGTCTCTTCCCCGTCTCTTCCCGTCTCTCCCCGCCTCCCCGCCTCCCGCCTCCCCGCCTCCCCGCCTCCCCGCCTGCCCCGGCCTCCCCGCCTCCCCGTCGCTCCGTCTCTCCGTCTCTCCGTCTCTCCGTCTCTCCGTCTCTCCGTCTCTCCGTCTCTCCGTCTCTCGTCTTCCGTCTCTCCGTCTCTCCCTCTCTCCCTCTCTCCCTCTCTCCCTCTCTCCCTCTCTCTCCCTCTCTCCCTTTCTCCCTTTCTCCCTTTCTCCCTCTCTCTTTCTCGCACCTGCAATTAATTAAGCCTTTGAACTTAAAACTTGTATTTAACCGTCGATTATCACCAAACACTGCCCCATCTCCTCACCTGGTGACTGATATTCTGCTCTGTCTGCATTACAGAACTAGAAGCGGCTAGCCGAGCCCTGGGCAGGAGCCGAGGCCAGGAGCCGGGGACAGGAGCCATGTCGGCCATGGAGACCACCTTCACCGTGCGCACCGACACCGACAACGATGCCATGCAGGTGCCGGACGGCATCGAGACGGTCGTCGTCAACGACAGTGCCGAGCGCGTCTTCGTTCCTCCTGGGGTGCAGATCATCCGACTGCAGACCGCCGGCGGGGGCGGGGGCAAAGGCGGTGGCGGTCACGTCCGCAGCCGCTCACCAGACAGCCCGGACAAGTACGGGGATATGATCGACGAGCTGGTACGTGCCAAGCGCTCGGCTGCTGCACGCGTCACACACGCCCCGGCGATGGCAGAGAAGTCTCTGTCGCTGCCGAGCTGTCCCCCGACGCCGCCCGGCTCCCGATCCGCCGGCACCGACGCTCCGGACTTCTGCGCACCGAAAACTTCCCCCAGTGCCTGAGACTCGGCCGGCCCCTTCACTTCGTCTCCCCGCTGAGACAGCGTCTCCTCCGTCGGCACCGGCGGAAGAGGCACATTCCAGAGATATCTTCGATGATCGCACTCTGGAGGTGGACCGGAAACGAGTCATCAACCAGCAGCCGACGGCGGCGGCGGCGGTGGCGGTGGTAGCGGGGCACACGGCTGTGGGGAACGGGAGGGTGGTGCGGTACGCTGGCGAGACGGAGGGAGAGATGCGGGACCCGCTGGTGTCGCACAACAGCGCCAAGATGAGGAAGCTCGACTCGTTCGGCTGGCGAGAAGAGTTCGAGAGCGGAGAGAAAGAGCAGAAGCCGACCGTGCAGCTATTCGGTCGCGCTGTAGCAGATGTCCTCTGCTGTTGGCTCGGAGTTTGAAGTTTTTAGAGACGTAAACTTGTGAGGAAGAGCGGCTGTCAGGAAAACAGAGCGCTGGGAGAGGACGGACGGACGGGTAAATCGGCCTGAGGGGTGACGCAGCCGGCTGGACTGAGTGGTGACGTCACAAGCGAGGTGCATAGCCCATACGTTATAGAGCCTTGGCCCATACGCGGCCGCTCAGGGGCCTGTCCAGGACGGCATTCTGACACGTCCAGCAGAGTGACCTTGGGGTCGGGCGGAGCGTTCACGGGGCGGCATTGAGCCCTTCTATCCAGGAATGAACGCCGCATACGACCTGCCACATAATTAGTTTTTTGATTAGTGCAGATCTCATAGAAATAGCATACAAATAAGGAAAAGGTCATGGGAAATTAGTATTGAAGATGCAGACTCCGCGTCCGCAGACTTTTGTGAGATCATGGGTCATGCTTCCATCGCATGAACGTACCTGCACTGAGTTGAAGCCAATTGTGTAACAGGTGTAATGCCCTTTTACCTCTAGACTGACTCTCGAGTCGTAGACGGTGCTCCCACAGCCGGGATAGGTCCATAATAGTTCAAACTGGTAATTATGGCATGTCTGGTTGTCCTGTGTTCAATGTTCACTGTCGATAGACGACACATTGTCGTTGTCATTGCTCATACGACGGTGGCATTTATCCTAGTGTGACGTAACAAATGCCATGAAGTACTGCAATCTGCACTCTACCCAACTGAGGACGAACTATTTTTGTAAAATACTTTTTAAAGATGCTATAGCGACTTTGTCTTCGCGAGCTTGTTGTCGATGTTTTGAATGGAATCTAGAAAATCATGGTAGCTGAATCTGAGGTAGCCGGATGAATAAACTGCTTACTGGATCGATTTGATTATTTTCCATATTCATAACTGCAGCTAAATGGTGACAAAATGTAACACGGCTATTTGCATAACGTGTCTTAACGTGTCATTTTCACAAGAACCATGAGCTTGGCTGGTGCAGAGTACGTGAATATGATTTATTCGGATGGTTGATGTCACCGTATTGTCCGGTTTGACAAACATTTATCTGTTTTGAGTCGTTTTTTGCTTAGTCTTCTCTGTAGTGTGTAGATCTATTGCTGCCTTTTACACAGCTGCCACTTATTCTGTCTCAATCGCGTGGAAGTAGTGCGATTATACCGCTTTATATCACTGATTCGGATCGCGATAACTGACAGGACGTAATTCTGGTTGTTTGCATGCAGCTTAGTCATAAGCGTGATCAAGTTGTTTTTCCGCCATTGATTGCAGTAAATACACAAGCTTGAAAAGAAGTCTGCTGTAAGGAAGTGACACTTTTTGTAAAATTCCTGTGTGTTCAGTGAGCACAACACAACACTGTTTTGCTCACTCAAGAGAACCAACAGCTCGAAAGCAACGCCATCCGTAGTTAATCAGAAGGGGATTAATATACGCTGTATATTGCATTACCCATCTGTCTTTTTTTCAAGCAACATGTAGTGATGCATCGGATATTTCAATGCCAGGTGCTCGCTGAATCCGTTCTTTATATGTTATCTCATCGCTTACTATATTTTGAATTATATTTCGACTACTGAGGTGTATAAGGCATAACCTGCGAAGCAATCAGATTACACTGAGCTTAAACAACTTTTCAACATTGTCCATGAAGACGTTCCCGGAAAAAAACGTATGACAGAAGAAATATAGCCGTTTTGTTACCAGCCTGGTAGATCAACTCCTTTTTACTATGGACCTACGTGCTGAGTTAATTCATGCGTTATGAATCATTTGGAAGAAAACAAATATGTTACACCTTCTATAAGGCAATTGACTGGATCCGAGATCCAGCTGAATTATGGATCTCTGTGTCCTGGGATCCACATGAGACACCAGATTCAGGTAGGTACACAATATGCCGAGGGATCCACAAAGATCACAGATCCTTGTATATTGTATTCCGAGGGATCCACTAGGATCCCAAATTTAACTTCGGGATCCAGGCACGCTGAAAGGTACCTTATATTACATACTTGTTGCTAATTTCATCATATTGGAAAATATATTGCACGATACCTATATGTTTGCTCATAGATGCCTACGACTTACAAGGTAATTTGCATGTACCTACTAATTATCTGCATAGTAGATAATGTAGATAGTCGAGTTTTTCAACACGGGCTACAAAACTGTTATCTCAGTTCAAAACTCATGTTGAAGGTGAACTATTTCCTTTAAAATTAGCGATGGAGTGATCCAAGTGACGTCACCACCCCTGAGTCGGATTCGGTAAAATTGCTGGATGACACTACCTTCTTTAGGGCCTAAACAGAGTATGAATATAGTTTGGATAAAATTAATAATGTACGTTCTTCTGTCCTGAATCGGCGCAATGTATGGCCTTTTTTGATAATACGAAAATAAGTTTTATTTCAAAATATAATCAAATTGTGGTTGGAAAAAACAATCCAATGTAAACTTTACATGTCAAGATTACTTTCAGCACCTTCATTTGGTCTGTAAACACCCTCATTCCGAATATATGTACTGTTATTTGCACTTACGCATTGCTAACAATTTTGATTGAATCATTCATGAATCATTCATTCAATGAATCATTCATGATCGATTCACATAAGCCTGTGAATCACTGTGAATCATTCATCAGTGGTAATGTTGAGTGATTGAATCATGATTGAATCATTTTTGCCGGTGAATCATCGATTTGATCAATCATTCATTAAAATTTGAATCCATCACACAAGTCTGGACCACTGACCTCGTGACCTTTTTTATTTGACATCGTGCGACCCCGGGTCCACTTCTTGTTTCAAATTTTCGCCTCGCAAAATAATTGTCATATTACCTAGCAATGCAACAAATGAAAAGGTGTGTTTTTCCTCTAATTTCCAGATTTGCCATCGATATGCGTGCGTGTTTTCGAATTACTCCCAAGGGGAGGGGTAACGGGCGGATATTTATGAACCGATAGCGAATTTGTGCGCACGACACTGAGCAGGAGACATGCTTCGCTGCAAGGCGAAACAGAGGCGGATCCAGGGGGCCAAAGGGCCCAAGCCCCCCAAAGGTCCTGAGACTTCGATGTTCCCCGAGAAAACGCTTGATAAAACGGTCGGCCTCTGGCCGCTTCTAGAACAATTTTGTGACGTTGATTTACAATCTAGAATCTACTTTACACAATTATATCTTCAATTGGGGTCATGCACTACCAAAGGCCAACCGAGGTCACTGACCTCAGATGACTTGACATGACCTTTTTAGAATGCTGCATTTATTGTGTCATTTTTTACGCTGATTTCAAATTTGGCACCTATAAAGCATATTAACCCGCGCCCCACTGGGCCTCTGCATTTCCTTCGCCCGACTGGGGGAGGGGGGGGGGGTGTTTGAACCCCCCTCTAACTCGGCTCCCATGGCACGTAGACCAAAACAAAAAACATCGTTCGAACCGTTCAAAAATCATTTCGAAAAAAATCATATTTTTTCGCTCATGTCAAAACTCAGGTCACCAGAGGTCATCGAAGGTCAAATTTTACAGTTTTAGGACATTGCTCCAGAAACCCCCAAATATCTTGGAAACTATGCTATCTAGAAACAAATGTTCAAAGACAATCGCTAGCCAATGAAACTTGCAATCGCACAAAAGTCCTCAAAATTGACCTCAGGTCAATAGTTTAGGCACTAGAGGTCATTAAGTCATAAAAGCTGATTTGGCAAAAAATAATTTCGCGAATAATTTCCTTACCTATCAAAGGTAACGCCATACTGTTTACGCCATCCGTTTGTCTTGTCAAAGGCGCTTTAAAGTATGTACAAATTATTGAGTAGGTCAACTTTAAAAAAAAAAACCTCCAGGTCCAGAGGTCCAAGTGCGTTGACCCAAGTAGGTCATGTTGCAGTCAGTAGATGTGTCTTGACGAGATAAAAACACCCATTTGGTGTAAGTTTCAGTTCATATATCTTCATTATGGCCAGGAGGTTATTGAAAAAAAGATGTTGGTGACCTCGGATGACACTCAGATGACCCCGTAAGGTTCCCTGGGCAAAAAACCTGGCACTTGGATCGTACATAATGTCATATGATAACATTCATCCAGAAGGAAATGGACTATATCGTCGACAAAAGAAAGCAGTTTGAATATTCCTCCATTGACTTATAATGGGAGATCGCAAAATTGACCCGACCTAAGTCACCGATACAAAAATCCGAGATAAACATTTTGTAGATACTAATGACTTAATGAAATCCTAAAAGTTTGATATCAATCCCTTAGAAACTGTAGTCATAGCACGACCTCAAACGTTTTTGTTGGTAGGGTCACTTGACCTGACCTGGTGACCTGACCAGTGACCTGACCTGACACGAAACTTGAATTTTCGCAAAATGTCCGGAAAGAATCAGTGAATATTATTGCCAAAATGTTGGCGGCGCTACGCGCCGCCCGTTTTTCGTTTATCTTGATAAAACATGAGGGGGGTGGTTCAAACACCCCCCCTCCAGTGGGGCGCGGGTTAAGATGTTCTTTCACGATTTTAGCTCTATCAGTATACAATTTTTAGACATTTACGATTTGATGACATTTGTGTCATTGACATGACCACAGAGGAAGTTCGTTTTTTAATCGAAGGTCTAGCTCAGTTAGAGGTTAAGCGCCATGGGTACATGGGTACCCCCCCCCTCTACCCGGACGATACAGTGCGGTCATTGGCTCTACCCGGGCGAGTCAACGTGCTAGGAAGGAGGGTGCTACACCTGGCGGTAATTGCTGGCCCCGTGGACCAATGTTTTGCATCATATCGAGATTTGCAATTGCAGAGCAGGACAAGGGGTTACCTGAGGCTTAGCTCCACGCACGGTCTGGTTTCAAAATTACAATTGAATTTTCCACTACTTAAAATCGCAATTTTCGCGCTGCTTGGCGGGGTCACATCGGTAATCATCGTCATAACGAACCCATCGTCATCGTTTTCGGTTCGTCGCAACGCTGAATTGAATAGATCACATGTTTTAGTTTCTTATCCTTTACAAGACCCACCAATAATACTTTTCACGGCCTATATTTCTGTGGCTTATCAGGCAAACCCGTAAAAATTTCGCGCCGCTTTGCTGCGCTAAATAACATGTACGTTTACTCTAACATAAAAAATCATATTAACAATGCTGAAAGGGTTTAAATACACGCAAAAATAGGTATATCTTTTTCGTCATTTCGCCGACTCCTTACTCAAAATATTATCGGCTACGCCCCTGCGTATAGTTGCAGATCGGGCTGACGACGCGCCCC